>JAXGGA010001497.1:0-150344 GCA_038373865.1 Uloborus plumipes | reverse complement strand
ATCAGCTACAGTCCACCGCTCTGCCAACTGAGCTATCGACGGCTCGAGAGGGACGGTAACAAAGACCGCTTTTATTTATTCTCATGTCATGAAAAAAGATTTTTTAATTAGGAAAAAGATTCTCCGTCGAGCCGGATTCGAACCAGCGACCTATGGATTACTGTTCTATCAGCTACAGTTCACCGCTCTGCCAACTGAGCTATCGACGGCTCGAGAGGGACGGTAACACAGACCGCTTTTATTTCGTTCTCATGTAATGAAAAAATATTTTTTAATTAGGAACAAGATACTCCGTCGAGCAGGATTCGAACCAGCGACCTATGGATTACTGTTCTATCAGCTACAGTCCACCGCTCTGCCAACTGAGCTATCGACGGCTCGAGAGGGACGGTAACACAGACCGCTTTTATTTCGTTCTCATGTCATGAAAAAAGATTTTTAAATTAGGAAAAAGATTCTCCGTCGAGCCGGATTCGAACCAGCGACCTATGGATTACTGTTCTATCAGCTACAGTCCACCGCTCTGCCAACTGAGCTATCGACGGCTCGAGAAGGACGGTAACACAGACCGCTTTTATTTCGTTCTCATGTAATGAAAAAATATTTTTAAATTAGGAAAAAGATTCTCCGTCGAGCCGGATTCGAACCAGCGACCTATGGATTACTGTTCTATCAGCTACAGTCCACCGCTCTGCCAACTGAGCTATCGACGGCTCGAGAGGGACGGTAACAAAGACCGCTTTTATTTATTCTCATGTCATGAAAAAAGATTTTTTAATTAGGAAAAAGATACTCCGTCGAGCCGGATTCGAACCAGCGACCTATGGATTACTGTTCTATCAGCTACAGTCCACCGCTCTGCCAACTGAGCTATCGACGGCTCGAGAGGGACGGTAACACAGACCGCTTTTATTTCGTTCTCATGTCATGAAAAAAGATTTTTAAATTAGGAAAAAGATTCTCCGTCGAGCCGGATTCGAACCAGCGACCTATGGATTACTGTTCTATCAGCTACAGTCCACCGCTCTGCCAACTGAGCTATCGACGGCTCGAGAGGGACGGTAACACAGACCGCTTTTATTTCGTTCTCATGTCATGAAAAAAGATTTTTAAATTAGGAAAAAGATTCTCCGTCGAGCCGGATTCGAACCAGCGACCTATGGATTACTGTTCTATCAGCTACAGTCCACCGCTCTGCCAACTGAGCTATCGACGGCTCGAGAGGGACGGTAACAAAGACCGCTTTTATTTATTCTCATGTCATGAAAAAAGATTTTTTAATTAGGAAAAAGATTCTCCGTCGAGCCGGATTCGAACCAGCGACCTATGGATTACTGTTCTATCAGCTACAGTCCACCGCTCTGCCAACTGAGCTATCGACGGCTCGAGAGGGACGGTAACACAGACCGCTTTTATTTCGTTCTCATGTCATGAAAAAAGATTTTTAAATTAGGAAAAAGATACTCCGTCGAGCCGGATTCGAACCAGCGACCTATGGATTACTGTTCTATCAGCTACAGTCCACCGCTCTGCCAACTGAGCTATCGACGGCTCGAGAGGGACGGTAACACAGACCGCTTTTATTTCGTTCTCATGTAATGAAAAAATATTTTTAAATTAGGAAAAAGACTCTCCGTCGAGCCGGATTCGAACCAGCGACCTATGGATTACTGTTCTATCAGCTACAGTCCACCGCTCTGCCAACTGAGCTATCGACGGCTCGAGAGGGACGGTAACAAAGACCGCTTTTATTTATTCTCATGTCATGAAAAAAGATTTTTTAATTAGGAAAAAGATACTCCGTCGAGCCGGATTCGAACCAGCGACCTATGGATTACTGTTCTATCAGCTACAGTCCACCGCTCTGCCAACTGAGCTATCGACGGCTCGAGAGGGACGGTAACAAAGACCGCTTTTATTTATTCTCATGTCATGAAAAAAGATTTTTTAATTAGGAAAAAGATTCTCCGTCGAGCCGGATTCGAACCAGCGACCTATGGATTACTGTTCTATCAGCTACAGTCCACCGCTCTGCCAACTGAGCTATCGACGGCTCGAGAGGGACGGTAACACAGACCGCTTTTATTTCGTTCTCATGTAATGAAAAAATATTTTTAAATTAGGAAAAAGACTCTCCGTCGAGCCGGATTCGAACCAGCGACCTATGGATTACTGTTCTATCAGCTACAGTCCACCGCTCTGCCAACTGAGCTATCGACGGCTCGAGAGGGACGGTAACAAAGACCGCTTTTATTTATTCTCATGTCATGAAAAAAGATTTTTTAATTAGGAAAAAGATTCTCCGTCGAGCCGGATTCGAACCAGCGACCTATGGATTACTGTTCTATCAGCTACAGTCCACCGCTCTGCCAACTGAGCTATCGACGGCTCGAGAGGGACGGTAACAAAGACCGCTTTTATTTCGTTCTCATGTCATGAAAAAAGATTTTTAAATTAGGAAAAAGATTCTCCGTCGAGCCGGATTCGAACCAGCGACCTATGGATTACTGTTCTATCAGCTACAGTCCACCGCTCTGCCAACTGAGCTATCGACGGCTCGAGAGGGACGGTAACACAGACCGCTTTTATTTCGTTCTCATGTCATGAAAAAAGATTTTTAAATTAGGAAAAAGATTCTCCGTCGAGCCGGATTCGAACCAGCGACCTATGGATTACTGTTCTATCAGCTACAGTCCACCGCTCTGCCAACTGAGCTATCGACGGCTCGAGAGGGACGGTAACACAGACCGCTTTTATTTCGTTCTCATGTAATGAAAAAATATTTTTAAATTAGGAAAAAGATTCTCCGTCGAGCCGGATTCGAACCAGCGACCTATGGATTACTGTTCTATCAGCTACAGTCCACCGCTCTGCCAACTGAGCTATCGACGGCTCGAGAGGGACGGTAACAAAGACCGCTTTTATTTCGTTCTCATGTCATGAAAAAAGATTTTTTAATTAGGAAAAAAGATGCTCCGTCGAGCCGGATTCGAACCAGCGACCTATGGATTACTGTTCTATCAGCTACAGTCCACCGCTCTGCCAACTGAGCTATCGACGGCTCGAGAGGGACGGTAACACAGACCGCTTTTATTTCGTTCTCATGTCATGAAAAAAGATTTTTAAATTAGGAAAAAGATTCTCCGTCGAGCCGGATTCGAACCAGCGACCTATGGATTACTGTTCGATCAGCTACAGTCCACCGCTCTGCCAACTGAGCTATCGACGGCTCGAGAGGGACGGTAACACAGACAGCTTTTATTTCGTTCTCATGTCATGAAAAAAGATTCTTTAATTAGGAAAAAGACACTCCGTCGAGCCGGATTCGAACCAGCGACCTATGGATTACTGTTCGATCAGCTACAGTCCACCGCTCTGCCAACTGAGCTATCGACGGCTCGAGAGGGACGGTAACAAAGACCGCTTTTATTTATTCTCATGTCATGAAAAAAGATTTTTTAATTAGGAAAAAGATACTCCGTCGAGCCGGATTCGAACCAGCGACCTATGGATTACTGTTCTATCAGCTACAGTCCACCGCTCTGCCAACTGAGCTATCGACGGCTCGAGAGGGACGGTAACACAGACCGCTTTTATTTCGTTCTCATGTCATGAAAAAAGATTTTTAAATTAGGAAAAAGATTCTCCGTCGAGCCGGATTCGAACCAGCGACCTATGGATTACTGTTCTATCAGCTACAGTCCACCGCTCTGCCAACTGAGCTATCGACGGCTCGAGAGGGACGGTAACAAAGACCGCTTTTATTTATTCTCATGTCATGAAAATAGATTTTTTAATTAGATACTCCGTCGAGCCGGATTCGAACCAGCGACCTATGGATTACTGTTCTATCAGCTACAGTCCACCGCTCTGCCAACTGAGCTATCGACGGTTCGAAAGGGACGGTAACAAAGACCGCTTTTATTTATTCTTATGTCATGAAAAAAGATTTTTTAATTAGAAAAAAGATACTCCGTCGAGCCGGATTCGAACCAGCGACCAATGGATTACTGTTCTATCAGCTACAGTCCACCGCTCTGCCAACTGAGCTATCGACCGCTCGAGAGGGACAGTAACAGAGACCGCTTTTATTTCGTTCTCATGTCATGAAAAAAGATTTTTTAATTAGGAAAAAGTTTCTCCGTCGAGCCGGATTCGAACCAGCGACCTATGGATTACTGTTCTATCAGCTACAGTCCACCGCTCTGCCACCTGAGCTATCGACGGTTCGAGAGGGACGGTAACAAAGACCGCTTTTATTTATTCACATGTCATGAAAAAAGATTTTTTAATTAGAAAAAAGATACTCCGTCGAGCCGGATTCGAACCAGCGACCAATGGATTACTGTTCTATCAGCTACAGTCCACCGCTCTGCCAACTGAGCTATCGACGGCTCCTGAGGGACGGTAACAAAGACCGCTTTTATTTTGTTCTCATGTCATGAAAAAAGATTTTTAAATTATTGCAAATATTCTCCGTCGAGCCGGATTCGAACCAGCGACCTATAGATTACTGTTCTATCAGCTACAGTCCACCGCTCAGCCAACTGAGCTATCGACGGCTCGAGAGGGACGGTAACACAGACCGCTTTTATTTCGTTCTCATGTCATGAAAAAAGATTTTTAAATTAGGAAAAATATTCTCCGTCGAGCCGGATTCGAACCAGCGACCTATGGATTACTGTTCTATCAGCTACAGTCCACCGCTCTGCCAACAGAGCTATCGACGGCTCGAGAGAAACTCTAACGAAGACCGCTTTTATTTATTCTCATGTCATGAAAAAATATTTTTTAATTAGGAAAATGATTCTCCGTCGAGCCGGATTCGAACCAGCGACCTATGGATTACTGTTCTATCAGCTACAGTCCACCGCTCTGCCAACTGAGCTATCGCCGGCTCCTGAGGGACGGTAACAAAGACCGCTTTTATTTCGTTCTCATGTCATGAAAAAAGATTTTTAAATTATTGCAAAGATTCTCCGTCGAGCCGGATTCGAACCAGCGACCTATGGATTACTGTTCTATCAGCTACAGTCCACCGCTCTGCCAACTGAGCTATTGACGGCTCGAGAAGGACGGTAAAACAGACCGCTTTTATTTATTCTCATTTCATGAAAAAAGATTTTTAAATTAGAAAAAATATTCTCCGTCGAGCCGGATTCGACCCAGCGAGCTAAGGATTACTATTCCATCAGCTCCGGTTACCGCTCTGCCAACTAAGCTACCGACGGCTGGCTGGTCTTGTAACAAAGACCGCTTTTATTTAGTCTCGTGTGATGACAAATGATTCTTTAATTAGGAAAATTGTTTCTCCGTCGAACTGAATTCGAACCAGCGACCTTTGGATTACGATTCTATCAGCTACAGTTCACTGCTCTACAACTGAGCTATTGATGGCTCGAGGGGGTCTTTAACAAATACCACTGTTTTTTGAAGAAATTCTAAGGGGTCGTTTTGAGATATTCAATCTAAAAAGTTACGGTCAATGACTTTGAAACCGTAACCTGTCGTAAGAAAGTCATATTATACATCAATAGAAAACTCCATTCTTTAGCTTTACAATGGTTTTTGAATTTTTACTGTAGTTAGGATAGAAGTTAGGGTCATTTGCATGCATCCACTTTTCGTTTCTTTCGCACTTTTTGTTATTCTTTACAGCCCTGTATTTCGTACAACTAAAAAAAAATAAAAATCTAAAAATTGGCAGGATTACTTAGCTCGTCATATGTGTCCCTCACACCAAATTTTGTTACGATAAGTATATGCCGATTACAATTTCAATTACACGATTATAACTTTGCGAGGAGTATATATTATTTATATATATACAGAGGAGGGGGTCCAGAACATTTTGTTGGGGGGGGGGTGTCAAGTTTCAGTGCACTTTATTAGTTAAGCGGAAGGGAAACGAAGCATGTAAAATTTAAACCTTCTTCAAAATATCTGCTACGAGGCAAAACCTTATAGCATCTACTTGCTGCTAAACAGCCACCACTGTTGAGTACTGGAGGCGAGCGGTTTCCCTCATTCAAACACAACTCTCTGTTTCCCGGAGCCTTGAAAGGGCTAACTGCAACATTACCGGAGGAATTCTTCCTTTCTGGTTTGGCAAATTCCTGTATCCAATCAGGGACTGAGAGTTGGGTTTTAGTTCATGTTTTTTGATGAATTATGGGGCGCGGGCTTTTTGCGCTAGGGTTTGCTGTTTGAGCACCTCAGTTGGTTTTTTACGTTTGCTGGGGGCTGAGGGTGGCCTCAGCCCCTAGAATCTTTGCTTTTTTACCTGATACAAACGTTTGCTGAAGCTCCCAGAATCTCTTCTTCCCTTACTATGAACGAAGAAAAATGTTTTACTAACGATACAGATGAATGTTAATTTCACTTTTGCATGATGAAAATCTTGGCTAGGGTTTACGGAGATTTTTTTCCGTTTCCTTAATATATGGCTTGACGAAGGAGCTACACCTTTATTATAATCAAGAAATACTTTTATGTTTCGTCCTGTGCTTGAATGTACCTATAAATTCTGAAGAGGAGGAATGATCTCTTAAATTCGTCTATGTGTCATCATGTTTTCGAAAGACCTATAAATTCTGAAGAGGAGGAATGATCTTTTAAATTCGTCTATGTGTCATCATGTTTTCGAAAGGACATATAAGGTCTGAAGAGGAGAACTCTAATCCCTTAAATAGTCTTCAAATATAGAGTCAACGGCCCTGCTATATAAAAAAAAACTTCCTCGACCATTACCTGAAACATCTGACCGCATAGAAGAACTCTTCAATAATGTACGTGCACTTGTTTGTTTCTTGTGAGTACTCACTCTTTTATTTCATTATGGTCATATCTTACATTTAAATTTAAGTAGCTACCTTGATTATTAATTTGATGTTTTAATTGTTAAAATAAATATAAGTGATTTAAAAAAAAATGATCTCTTAAATTCGTCTATGTGTCATCATGTTTTCGAAAGACCTATAAATTCTGAAGAGGAGGAATGATCTTTTAAATTCGTCTATGTGTCATCATGTTTTCGAAAGGACATATAAGGTCTGAAGAGGAGAACTCTAATCCCTTAAATAGTCTTCAAATATAGAGTCAACGACCCTGCTATATAAAAAAAACTTTAACTCGACCATTACCTGAAACATCTGACCGCATAGAAGAACTCTTCAATAATGTACGTGCACTTGTTTGGTTCTTGTGAGTACTCACTCTTTTATTTCATTATGGCCATACACTAGGTGGCCAAAAGTATCCGGACAGTTTCAAAAATTCACATTTTTACATATAGCTGGAGAAATAAGTGATCAATTGTTCTTTAACTTTAGTCATACAAAATATAGGCTTCACCGAACATTTCCAAGTTGAAATTAAATTACCCTTGCATTTGGGGGACGATAAGAAGGGGGGTCGAAAGAATAACCGCTTTTTGACCATAACTCTTTGAAAATAGCTCGGAATAAGCTATGCATTTCAGTAATTAATTAGCATACTATGTATAATTACTATACAAATTCAAATGAACGCACCACTCTTACTTCCGAAGATATGAAACATTTTTTAAAAAACGGCAATTTTATTTGAAGGGTTTTTGCTCATAACACGCAGAGTTTTTGATCAAACCTTATCAAAACTTCAGGAAAGATGACAAAATACAAGAGAAAGAACATACTAAAACGGTTTTTAAAAATATTAAAAATCCGATGAGATATGAACGTTAAAAGGAAAAAAAATTTCACGGCGCATGCGCGAACGACAGAAATTTATAACTACAAAAATATTGTAGCCTGGTATATACTGCATCTTATAAAAAAAGTTCCAGTTGAATATCATGAAAATTGAAAAAGATATCAGCGGTCTAGTGAGCTGTATTTCATTCATTCGCAGACAATACATACATAGTGAGGGTCTGTCCACAAAGAGCTATTTTTAAAATAAAGGTTATTTCGTCATCGTTCAAAATCAACGTTTCAGGGGGTCTCCGTATACTTTTGGCCACCTACTTATAAGGTCTTTTTGGCCGAATGGGCGAAATGTGACTTCTATGCCAAATATAAATTTTTAAACAGTATACAATTTAACATTGAAAAATATGCTCGATTGTCCCCACACTATTTGTGAACAACCCCTCTCCATTTATGAATTGACTGCAAATGAATGAATTACAGCTCACTAGATCGCTGATATCTTTTTCAATTTTTACGATATTCAACTGGAACTTTTTTTATAAGATGCAGTATACACCAGGCTACAATATTTTTGTAGTTATAAATTTCTGTCTTTCGCGCATGCGCCGTGCAAAATTATTTCCTTTTAACGTTCATATCTCATCGGATTTTTAATATTTTTAAAAACCGTTTTAGTATGTTCTTTCTCTTGTATTTTGTCATCTTTCCTGAAGTTTTGATAAGGTTTGATCAAAAACTCTGCGTGTTATGAGCAAAAACCCTTCAAATAAAATTGCCGTTTTTTAAAAAATGTTTCATATCTTCGGAAGTAAGAGTGGTACGTTCATTTGAATTTGTACAGTAATTATAAATAGTATGCTAACTAATTACTGAAATGCATAGCTTATTCCGAGCTATTTTCAAAGAGTTATGGTCAAAAAGCGGTTTTTCTTTCGACCCCCCTTTTTATCGTCCCCCAAATGCAAGGGTAATTTAATTTCAACTTGGAAATGTTCGGTGAAGAATATATTTTGTATGACTAAAGTTAAAGAACAATTGATCACTTATTTCTCGAGTTTTATCTAAAAATGTAAATTTTTGAAAGTGTCCGGATACTTTTGGCCACCTAGTGTATCTTAGATTTAAATTTAAGTAGCTACCTTGATTATTAATTTGATGTTTTAATTGTTAAAATAAATAAAAGTGATTTAAATATCAAATTGTGATTATTTGTCTATTGCATGCTATATATTAATTTAGAAATTTAATCTCAGTATGATTCACCTATATAATATAATTCAACTTGGTTTAAATAGTGAGATTCTGGTGAACCTTTAATCAATTCTTTTCACGCAGAAGCAATGTACTAACCACTAATGAATTAGATCACCTTAACATTAATTTCACATTAGTTGGTGCCTGTTCACCACTTCTTGTACCACAAATTGGTGCCGCTCCAAAAAAAAAAAAAAATAATTAATGGGTTGAGAATTCCGGGCTATACTTTTATGAATGTAAAATGTAATCACCCTGAGATCACTAAACATTCACGAAATTTATTTTTTAAAATTGTTGCAATTTTTCATTTTAATTTTTCAATAACAAAATGTCTTTAAAGTATATTGCAATTTAAATTTTTCTCAGACTGTTTGATAATACATGATTTTTCCATGAATGCATTTTTGACAATTATTTTCTTGAATTGTGTTGTGATATGAAATTTTATTGTGTTATGCTACTCTTTAGGGGTTGTATGTTTATTGTTTTTTCATGTTTTCCAATCAACAAACCCAAATTTTCAATGGGGTTTTCATTCAAATTTTAAATTTTTGCTGAAATGTCCAAAGTTAAATCTAAAATGTCTGCTCAAAGTTTGGCTTCATCTTTACCTACTTTTAATGGCAAAGAGGGGGAAGATATTAATTTTCACATTAAACAGTTTAGCAGCATTGCAGATCTAGAAAAATGGAGTGAGGAGAAAAGATTAATTGTGTTTAAATTAAATTTAGGTGATAAGGATTTGGATTTTTTAATCAATGATGCCGCAGCTTCTCAATGTGAGAAAATTCAGGATTTGAAGGAGTTGTTGGTTGGAAAGTTTCAGAAAACAAAATCTTGTGCTGATATTCAGTCTGCATTTTCAAAAATCACACACAGACCAAATCAGTCTGCTAAAGAATTGGCAGGTGAAATCTCCAAGGAGGCAGAGCTTTTTGTAGGAATTACCAACTCTAGCAATCAGGATCTAGTAACCTTAGCTGAGAATATTAAATTAAATAAATTCTTGGAAGTGGTAAGACAGGATATAAGGGTTGAGGTAAAAAAAAAAACTGGTCCTTCGACTCTTAAAGAGGCTGTCAAGTGTGCAGTTAACATAGAAAATGCATTTGAGGAGGCAACAGAAGGCCCCTCTGGAAATGGTTCTTGGGATCTTCAAATTAATTCCCTAATAAAATGTCAACTTGAATCTAACAAACAAATTGCTAAGCTGACTACTGAACTTGCTAATCTGACTGAGAAAAAATCCCAACAAGTTAACAATTTTTCTACGCAACAAATTTCATGTCACATTTGTGGTCGAAACCATTTGCCCACAGATTGTGTTTATTTTCCTTCTTCGAATAATTTTGGTAGGGATAATGGATTTTCAAATTTTAGGGGCAGAAATTTTTCGAATAACAGAAGAGGAAATTTTTCAGTAAATAGGGGCAGATTTTTTAGGGGGAGGTCTAGTCACCCTTATAGAAATAACAGGAAATTTCGGTAGACAAAATTTAAACTAATAGGGGGTACTTGTGATAAATATAATAAAAATGAAAGTTCTCAACCAGGTGCCCATTGCATAAGAGAACAAAATGACCAAAAAAATGAAACATTGGGAAATAAAAGAAAAACTAATGAGGAGATTGACAAAATTAACATACCGGCTTGTGATAGGGTAACTGAAAATGATAATCAGGTAATGAAATTTGTACTCTCGTGTAACACTGCTTCAAGTAACTGTCTACCTATAATTCAACTTCAATTTGGGTCAGTTAAATTGAATGCCTTAATTGATTCAGGAGCATCATTGAGCCTAATAGAGCCTGACATCCTGTTAAAAATTAAGGAAACCACTAAGGTTGATCATGTGTCGAGAAGTGTCAAAATAATTACTTTGAATAAATCAACTATTCCTTACATGTCTGCAGTCAACATAAAATTTAAAATTCAATCTTCTTGGTTTGGAAATCTTTTCTATGTGACAAAAAATGTTTGGAATTCTGACTATCAAATAATTTTGGGTTATGATTTTTTACAAAGGAATAGGGTAGTGTCAGGGCCGTCGCTAGCTGAAATATCTGGGGGGGTGTTGAGAATTTGGCGGCCCTGGGCTGTGGGCTCATCATATGGGGGGGGGGGGTTTCTCCCTTGAATTATTCACCATTCCAACCCACGCCATATACAGAGATGCATTATAGCAGTGGAAAAGGTGAGAGAATGATTCTTCAAAATTAATGCAAGAAAATTTTGAATAGTAGTTTTGTAAAATTTCTGGATATTATTGCTATAAAAATTATTTTTTTCTGAAGAGAAAAAGTGCACCATTCCCCTTTTATTTATTTTTATTTTTAAGAACTGACAGTAAAAGAAATAACCTTTCATAGTTTGGAGCTAATTTGTAAATCGTAAATATTTTGTGTACATTTTATGGATCAAAAATGCCCTTGCATATAAGTCGCATAGTTCAGTCATAATGTGCAAAGAAAAGGGCTAAATTCGCAAAATTGCGATGTAGTTTTGATTTTTGTATGTTATTTGGGTCCCCTTAGGGTAGTGTAAATCTAAGTTTGCAGTTTTCTAAAACTTGTGCTTGCCGCGTAACTCGCGAAAAACTGCGAAATTTTCCGAATATTTTCATTATTTCCTTTATAACTCCATAACTATTAGTCTTACAGAGCTTCACTCAAGGGCGGATCCAGCTTCTGGCTAAGGAGGGGGTCATTTTCGGAAAGGGGGGGTCAATGTGCAATTTTTGGGCAAAAATGGGGGGTTTTGTCAATTTTTTCGCAATATAAGTACCAAAAAGGCAATTTTTTGCTATATTTTGTCGGTTAAGGGGGGGGGGTCATGACCCCCATGACCCCCCCTCTGGATCCGCGCCTGGCTTCACTTGTACTTGAAATGTTTCAAATTTAGTGTTATTTAAAATGATTATTCACATGTATATTGTATAATCAAAATTTTTTTTCATTTTTTCACTAGAACAGATATTTGTTTCTTTCGCTATTGTAAAGTAAAAAGTTAACCTACAGACTTCTTTTTGAGCTTAACTGAAAGCCTATAAAATTTACTGTAAGTTCATGTTCATTTTGTTTCTTGAGGAGTAAAAATTAATGTCGGTATTTTTTCCGAAATGTGGTCAAAGCATAAAAAAATCGAAATGCAATATCTCCTAAATCGTTGGTCTTACAGAGCTCCACTTGAGCTTAAAATGTTTCCAATTTATCGTTTTTACTTTCTTCTATATCTAATATATAGAAGAAAGTATTGGTTTCGTGAAAATTTTCGAATGTCGAATTTTGACGGATTTGCACGTTTTGAGGTGCGCTGAGTCCATTTCGACCATTTTTGGAAAATGTCTGTCTGTCTGTGTGTGTGTGTGTGAGTCTGTATGTGTGTGACCAGTTTTTGTGGCCGCGCTAGAGCAAAAACTACTGAATGAAATCGAACAAAAATTTTTGCACATATGTACCACCATGTGAACTGGTGCACCTGACTTTTTTTAGCGAATTCCTCCAAGGGGGGTGGAGCAATCGCACGTGTTCTGCGTGGGGGTGATTGCTATATCTCAGGAAGTAACCGGCGGAATCAAACGAAAATTGGTCCATAGGTAGACCCTACTGAGTACAGGTGCTGATTCAATTTGTTTGTCAATATCTCCAAGGGGGGTGGAGCAATCGCACGTGTTCTGCGCGGGGGTGATTGCTATATCTCAGGAAGTAACCGGCGGAATCAAACGAAAATTGGTCCATAGGTAGACCCTACTGAGTACAGGTGCTGATTCCATTTGTTTGTCAATATCTCGAAGGGGGGTGGAGCAATCGCACGTGTTCTGCGCGGGGGTGACTGCTATATCTCAGGAAGTAACCGGCGGAATCAAACGAAAATTGGTCCATAGGTAGACCCTATTGAGTACAGGTGCTGATTCAATTTGTGTGTCAATATCTCAAAGGGGGGTGGAGCAATCAAAAGTGCTTATTTTGTCATTGCACCTACTGTATCTCGGGAAATATTGCTGCGATTTGAATGAAATTTGGAATAACACTAACCCAATATGGAAGCAAGCATCGATTAAATTTTGGCGCCAATCGCCCCAGGGGGAGGGTGGGGTGATTTTTGGGCTTAGTCAACAATGCGAGAAATTAATTCATTAAAAAATCGCTTTCACGCTATTTAATTATCAAAACAGCTGAAAACTTTCAATGATTTGAAATTTTTAACTGTTGCCAATTTCTTTTTACTAACAAATAAAATGTTTGCAATTAATCTAAACAAGGCTTTTGCAATGATTTCCAATTTCGCTCATTGATTCTGCATTTGCAGGGTTATTACGATAATTGGGAAATTGTAGCTGTCTCCAATTACTCGGGCGAGTACGTATTTTATTTTGTAACCGGAATTCATAAGATAGATATAGAAGAAAGTTTCGTGACGGCCACGACAGCTAGTTTAAATTGGGTACTCACATATATCATCAAAAGTTACATTGTTATGAAGTTATAAAGAAAAAACTAAAAAGAGTCGAAACTTTTTCTCAGTTTTGCGTAAGTCGTTCGAAATTGACCTGCAAGATTTTTCTTAATTGTGAAAATAACGTTGTAATATAGTGTTACCCCTTTTTATACCATTCTAAGCATTTTTTTTAATCGTCCAGTCCTCCTTTCTTCTTGTCAGAAACAATTTCTTTAATTTCTCAAAATAATCAAAATTTCCGTTTTTTTTTTAATGATTTTAAATGAAATATTGATTCTACGGACTTTTTTGGGGGCTTAAAGGAAAGCCATTAAAATTTGCAGTAACTTCCTGTCAGTTTTGTTTCTTGTAGAGTAATAATTCATATCGATATTAAGTCCGAAATATGATCAGAGCGTAATTTTTTCACTTTTCACAAAAAATGGGCCAATTTTTGGAATGCAATATGTCCTAAATCGTTGGTCCTACAGAGATCCACTTCAGCTTAAATTGTTCAAAATTTAGTGTTCCTTAAAATGATTATTCACACGTTTAATCAAAAGTTTTATAGTTTAGTCGTTATAAAGGAAAAACTGAAAAAAATCGGGAAATTTTACAGTTTTTCGTGAGTTACGCCGCGAGCACAGGGTTTTGAAAACTGCAAAATTAGATTTACACTACCCTAGGTGACCCAAACTACGTATTAAAAAATCAGGACTACATCGCGATTTGAAAATTTAATGTCTAATATGACTGGACTATAGCAGCTGAATTTTAGCAGAAATGAGAAGTCGGGAGAGAAAAAGTTCGTCTGGTATGCGAGCTTTTCATATAATATCTTTGTAGTTTTACGATTTCAAGTGATAAAATTTCATTAAATGAATCAATGTAAGCTTGACGCGAATAACCGAATTAAACTGGTGATCAATAGAAAATAACTCTTTTCATGCTATGTCTCTTAAATTGATTAAAAATGAGAGGGAAAATATACAACAAAAACTGAGTTTTTCTTCTTATTTTAGAATCTGTCGAGGCAACTCTTGGTTCAATAAACACAAATTCAAAAAAATGGACTGTAATTTAAACTCTTTATTTATTTCTCATTATTTTTGCACACAGAGCACGGCAACGCATCCGTCCCGTAGCTCGCTCAGTTGCACACTGCTCGTTTCTCGACCTAATCACACATTTCTTTTCTGCGCGGCGCGGAGTCCGAACACAGGCGCGAACATACCGCCCGGCATTGCAATGTTTTTAAACATTCAATCAAAATTGGCCAAATAAACCAACAGTTACTCATGAATAACACTTCACAAATTAGATAAAATTTCATATCAGTTCACACAATAAAATAAAAATTTAACCAGTAAATAATATTAAACACAATGTTATACATGAAAATAAAATAAAAATATTCAAACTAAATAACACAGATGCAAACAATGTTAGTTATGACATCGGTAATATGCATATTTTAGAAATAGACCTTTTAAAGGTTCCAAATTAAGTTTTAATATCTACAACACGAATTTTTCTATCATCTCCATAATACACATTTAAAATTCTGCCTAAGTTCCACTTACAAGTAGGCACATTATCTTCAATAATTATAACTAAATCACCAATTTTTACATTTTCTTTTGCGAATCGCCACTTGCCCCGTTGCTGTAGATCACTTAAATAATTTTTGTGCCAGTTTTGCCAGATTTGTTGAACAACTTTGGTTATTCTTTCCCATTTTGTTAATCGATTTTCACTAAGGTTAGTTAGATCTGGCTCAATGATTGAATTCATCGATCTACCTAGCAGAAAATGTGCAGGAGTTAAAGCTACAAAATCATCTTCATCAGTTGACAACGGATTTAGCGGTCTTGAATTTAAGATGCTTTCAATTTGCGTAATTATAGTATGTAACTCTTCATACGTTAGTTTCGCATTGCCAACAACTCTTTTGAGATGATATTTTGCCGATTTTATCGCGGCTTCCCAGAGACCACCAAAATTTGGCGCTCTGGGTGGAATAAATTTCCATTCTATACCTTCGGAAGATAAGTAATTAGCTAAATTCTCGTCTGGATTTTTAACTAACTGAATAAAATTCTTTAACATCTTATTTGCACCTACAAAATTTTTAGCGTTGTCGGAATATAGTTTGGCACATTTCCCTCGACGCGCTACAAATCTCTTTAACGTGGCAAGAAACGATTCGGAAGTTAGATCCGACACGATTTCCAAGTGTACGGCCTTTGTCACAAAACAAACAAATAGACAAATATACACCTTATGAAATATTCCTTTCCTTTGTTGCTTATACTTTATATAGAAAGGACCACACAAGTCTACCCCGGTACAATTAAACGGGAAATCGGGTGTAACTCTTTCTTTAGGTAAGTCACCCATCAATTGAATGGAGGCTACAGGTCTAGCTTTAAAACAGATAATGCAGTTATGTGCGACCTTCCGACATGCAGAACGACCATTTAACGGCCAAAATTTTTCTCTAACACAATTAAGTAAGCCTGAAGGACCAATATGAAAATACTTTAAATGATAGGTTAAAAGAATTACAAAGGTAAGTCGGTCGCTCTTCGGTAAAATGATAGGATGCCTTTTTTCAAAGGCAAAATTAGTATTACCTAATCTGCCTCCAACTCTCATCACTCCACTGGCGTCCAAGAACGGATTTAAACTTCGCAACTTACTATTTGGCGAAACCTGTTTACCACGTTCCAAAGCTCGCATCTCGGCTGGAAACGACTGCAGCTGCCAATTTTTTACCAGCACCGATTCAGCCTTAGTGAGTTCTTCCTTGCTTACTGGTCCAGACAATTTGTCTGCTGGATGTCTTGAATTTTGCACAAATCTGAAAATATAAGCTAAAATACGAAGCACAGTAAAATAATTATTACTTAGATTAAGTAACTCATCAAAAAAATCAGTAACATTAATATTCAAAATTTGAATTTGAGTGTCACTGTCCAGAGTTGTGGAGTTTTTCAGTTCTGTATCAAACTCCTTTAATTTATCTGGAACTGAAATGTCTCTATTTGGATAGTCCAAATTGTTGTAAGAGAGGAAGTGTGGCCCTCGCCACCAAAGTTCAGCCTCTAACAACTTTCTCGGATCAACACCTCGGGATATAAGATCGGCTGGATTCAGTTCTGATTGAACGTGTCGCCACTGAGACACGGAAGTCAGTTCTTGAATAACCGAAATTCTGTTTCTCACAAAAGTTTTTAGCGTTATCGGCTCCTTTTGAATCCACGCCAAGACAATCATGGAATCACTCCAAAGATACACATTAGTTACCGGCAGTTTTAATGCTGTCAGCACCTTCTTCATTAATTTGGACAGCAACACTGCAGCCAGTAACTCAAGTCTTGGGATGGTTAAACTCTTCAGAGGGGCAACTCTGGATTTGCTGGCTACTAATTTCACAGTTGTTTCACCAGAGGAATCACAAGATTTGCAATACACCACAGCTCCATAGCAGCGTTCCGAAGCGTCCGCGAATCCGTGGAATTCTATAGCGACAGCTTTGTCGATAACGATACATCTGTCAATTTTTATGCCATTTATACTAGTCAGCGCAACAAGGAATTGGTGCCACTCTTGGGATTCTGCCAAGGGCAGAGCGTCGCACCAGTCCAGTTTCAATTGCCATAATTGTTGCATCAATATTTTTGCTTTAGCCACAACACAGCCGATTAACCCCATAGGGTCAAATATTCGTGCAATTGTGGACAACACTGTTCTTTTGGTGTATGTAATATCTAAATTTACTGTAATTCGAAATGAAAAACAGTCTTGCAGTGGTTGCCATATCACGCCTAACGTTTTTGTTTCACCTAGACTAGAAAAGTCATAGTCTTCTGAATTTGGTGAAAGCTCTGGATGGTTTCCAAACCACTTGTGCAGCCTCATTCCTGCCTTCTCCAAAATTGAAATTAATTGGTGCTGTAATTCTTTTGCTTCTAACAATGTAGCTCCGCCACACAGCGCATCGTCCATGTAGAAAGAGCCGCGTAAAACGGGTGCTGCTAAAGGAAAATTTTCTCCCTCATCTACAGATAATTGCTGTAAGGTTTTCATAGCGAGGAAAGGAGCAGACACTGTGCCGTAGGTAACTGTCTTAAGCTCCAGGGTTTTTATTGGTCCATTTGCAGAGTCCCTCCACAAAATTCTTTGCAGACTATGTTGATTTTCGTTAATTAATATTTGGCGATACATCATAGCTACGTCTGCTGTCATCGCATAAATATGCTTTCTAAACTTAAGCATAATTGTAAACAAGTCATCTTGTATCACTCCCCCCTTATACTGAATGGAGTTGAGGGAAATGCCATTAGAGGTAGGACTGGAACCGTTAAACACTACCCGTAGCTTAGTTGTAGTCTTATCGGGTCGATATACTCCATGGTGAGGCATATAGTAAACATTTTTTGGAATGTCATTGTCCGAAATCACTCTCAAGTGACCGAGTTTATCATATTCATTAATAAAGTCTTTATACAATTTGAAATATTCCGTATCTCGGGAAAACCTTTTCCACAACGAATTCAGTTGTCTGAGAGCAACATCCTTTGATTCCCCTAAACACGAAGGGTCACATTTAAAGGGTATTGAAACAACGTATCTACCCTCATTATTCCTGAAATGAGTTTTTGCAAAATGTTCCTCACAGACAGCAGTTTCTTTACTCGCAGGTACCTCTACTTCTAAATTTTCTACCTCCCAGAATCTCTGTAACGTTTTATTTAAATCGTCCTCTACAGCTAACGCACAATGCAATTTTGCTTCACTTATATTATTTATAGTGCCGGTCGCAATGTAACCGAGCACCGAATTTTGTAACATTAATTGAGACCCTGGTATATATATTTTTTCCGATTTTAATAACTCATAGAAAATTTCTCCACCAAGCAAAGCATCCACCCTCCCCGGAATAAAGAAAGTTTCGTCCGCTAACTGAATCATATTTGGAAGTTCAACACCAACATTTAGAATCGTTGATGGTGTGAATTCTATTATTCTTTTCACAACAAGCATCGTTAATTCTTTCTCAAAACTCCCATCTCTATTTGTTATAGAAGTCTTAACACAACGCGTAATATTTAACTTAGAATCATCCAAGCCGGAAATTACTGCGTTAAATCTCGCAGTATTTAAGTCTAATCTATCGCAACAATCCTTTTCAATCAAACATGTCTGTGATCCTGCATCGAGAATGCATCTAATTTCTACATATCTATCATATTTATTTTTAATGAAACACTTCGCAGTGGATAAAAGAACGTGTTTTTTATTTTTGTTACTGTTTCCCACACTAGTGGCGACGAAAGACTGGGGACTTATTTCATTTTCCCTCTGAACGCAACCTGCAAAAGACTGTGTCTGTTGACCTTGATTAGTTTCGTTCGAATTCGCCGACTCCGCTATTGCCATCCCCCCTCCTCTACTAGAAAACACCCTTGCATTTATATTCAATCCCGACCCATTGCTGTTACTTTCCGTCTGGGAAGATGAATAATTTGTTGTTGGAAAATGGATTAATTTATTGTGAGCCTTGCCGCAAAAGCACAGTTTATATTTACATTTGCTGACACGGCAATTAGGAGCCAAGCACTTGAAGCAAAATTTATTTTGTTTCACTACATCTACCCGCTCATTAACAGAAAGATTTTTGAATTTAGGGCATAAATATAACGGGTGATCTGCATTTGTTTGACAAAGAATACACTTAGCGTTTTTTATCTCAGACAGAAACACATTTTTTTCGTAGGACGAATGGCGCCCTTTTCGTGGGGAATATACTTCCGCTTTTGTTTTTCCTCTCGAAGAAATATATAAATCTAATTCTCTCCCAAGATCTAGCGGCTTTAAAAATGACTCACCTTGTTTTACTGCAATATGAGTCATTAATTCGCGGTCAAGTGAATTAAATATTCTATCTGAAATAACTAACTCACAGAGTGATTGAAAATCACTTACTCCCCGAATTTGTAAATAATATTCATACATGGCACTTAACTTAGAAGCATACTGTACAAAGGTTTCTGAATGCAATTTTTGTAATTTATTAAAATTTAAATAACAATCACGTGGTGTTGGCTGATATTGTTTCAAAATTAACTCTTTAAGTTTTTCGTAATCACATAGTTCTTCCTGTTTCACATATGCGATTAAATTACTCACTTTTTCACCCAACAATGTTAAAAGAATTTCCGATTTAAATTTTTCAGGCACGCACTTTGTTTTAAATGCCTTTTCAAGGGATTGAAAAAAAAGATTAAATGACTCTGATCTCGTTGGTACAGCTATTGTTAGAGTCCGTACGCTTTTTATTAAATTTTCTAAGCTCTCTGTACCCTCTGATTCTGCATTAATTATCGCTTTGGGATTCTCCTGCCTAATCTCTTTCTGAACTTTGGCGAGCTCGAGTTGTTTTTCCAATTGCAATAATTTAATTTGCTCAAGTTTTAACTCTTCGTTCAGAGTCTGGTTTTTTCTGTCTTCAATTACCTCATTTATTACACCTTTCACTGCATCTAAGTCATTTTTGTAAATATCACTATTCTCAATTAAACTCATTATTTCTGGTTTCTTTGCCCTTTCAGGCACATCTAACCCTAACTCTTCAGCGACGAATTTTAACTCGTCTTTTTTAAGTTTCGAAACTGACATTTTTTATCAATAAAAAAAAAAGGGAAATTGCTCTCACCTCTGAATCCGAAGTACTTCACAACGGTCAATTCACGAGAAATCCAAGTTTTACACATTCACACAACACCATAGGTCGATGGTCAATCTCCGGATTGGTCGGACCACTCATGTCGAGGCAACTCTTGGTTCAATAAACACAAATTCAAAAAAATGGACTGTAATTTAAACTCTTTATTTATTTCTCATTATTTTTGCACACAGAGCACGGCAACGCATCCGTCCCGTAGCTCGCTCAGTTGCACACTGCTCGTTTCTCGACCTAATCACACATTTCTTTTCTGCGCGGCGCGGAGTCCGAACACAGGCGCGAACAGAATCGTTTAAAAGTATGCAACTCATTCGAAACAAATGATTGAAAAACGTTTCAGACGGTTATTAAAGCATATAAAATTATCCCCTCTTTTTAATTAACATCTACTAGATTAAGTCAGCCTCTGTTAAAGTCATAACATCAATTTTTCTAGAGGTACTTCTAGAATCGAGGAATATGGTTTCTAAACAAGCTTCGGAGTTATTAATAGGCAAAATTAAAACTTCTGCTTCTATCTGTTTATTTTTAGTTTCATATGACAGCTTAACAAAAAATAATATTGTTAATAGAATATTTCAAAATCAAAACTTTAATTTAAATGACGCAAAAAAGAAAAAAAAAAACTGTCAAATAAAGGTTAATTTTTACAAATAAAAACATAATAAAAGTACAAGTAAAGAGAGCTGTAATTTCCTTTAATTCCTTCAATTCAGAAAACTCCCGTACTTTTATAAATTATAAAATATAGCAGTATAAAGTATAGCTGTAAAATATATCGTTTGAGGTACTTCAATTTTCCGCGGGCTATAAGAAATTCCCGTTGATTTTCAACACAAAACGGCGCTTTTTTTCTGCAAAACAGCCTGTACAATTACATTTTAGTCCCGTGCATTTGTTTGTTTCCTTTTTCCACCGAAAAAAAAGGTCAATGAGCAGTTTTGCGTCGTTTGACTGCGATGTGATTTAGAAAAAAAAAATCTGGAGTATCACAGTAACTTATACCGTGTGAGCCGTATGTACAATATTCACCAATATATGCGATTTTCATTTTGATGGTCTGAGGAGGCTGAAAGAGCCTCTTCAATGCCGCAGAGAGGGCAACCGAATTTAATTCTCCCCCCCCCCATTTTTTTAAATTTCAGTATAATAAACTTTTATTATTATTATTATTATTTCTTCAAATTTACTACATTAAAAAAATTCGTTCGGTCCCAACACAAAGTGAAAAGTGATCAATTTTCTTTTTAATTATCTTCAGTTTAAACATTGCACTATCTTTCGATAATGGTATTTTGTGTAATTTTCCTTAATTTAAATTTATTTAAAATATAAAATTTGGCGGCCCCTGCATATTATCTTTTTTTCCCTTTTAATTATTGCATCGATCATTTATTTTAATTTATTTAAAATGTAAAATTTGGCGGCCCTCAGCATATATTCTTTTTTTTTAATATCGCATCGATCTTGTTGAATTATGTATATATAATTTTATTTATGTTTTATTAATTTAGCTAATTTTAGTTACAGAGGTTAGCGCACCTTTTAAAGCTCTCGCACATATTAATACAGTACTTTTTTTTTTTTCCAAACTGGGCAGGGCGACCAAAAGTTTCCTGTTTACATGACCCCATGAACGAGAAAATTTCGTATTTTTCGCAACGAATATTGCTGTGAAGGAATCTTAACTATTTTTCGCGGCCCCAATTATTTATTTTTGATAAGTAATAATTGGGGCCGCGGAAAATACAGGACATTTTTAAAAATTCAGGTTTACTGATATTCTTAATAATGTTTAAATTATTCCACTTCTCTTTTATATTTCACTTAAAGTCCTGAAATATTTCTCTAAAATTTCATTTTAATAATAAAATAAAATCGGCGGCCCCTTTCTTCAGAAAAGTCGGGGGGTGTAGCACCCCCCCACACCCCCCCTTGCCGACGGCCCTGGGTAGTGTTGGACGTAGTAATAATCAGTTAATTGTAGGTAATTCAAAGTTCAAATTTTTTGTTACAAATCAGGAGGAGGTGAGTCAAGTTTTTGATGAGGATTTTGAACAACCTTCTGAGAATATAAACAATGTTAGGATTCTTAGAAATTATACCATTCAGCCTGGTGCTTCCCAGATAATTTCATTAAAATTGCCGAATAATTTATCTCACTTAGATCAGGTAATTTTCAGTCCTAAGGGAGGTAACTCAAATCTTTTAATTTCTGAGTCTGTACATCAGGTCTCTTTTAATCAGTCCATTCAACCTATTGTGGAAAATAAGTCAGACAAACCTATAATTTTGAGGAAAAAGTCAATTTTGGGTGGCGTAGAAAATTTCAATGAATCAGAATGTCTAGAACCTACTAATAAACAACATTTTCAAGTTAATCATTTGAGTTTATCTGAAGTTAGGGAATTAAGAAAACAGGAAATTAAGGAATCAGATTTTGATGTTGAACATTTGGAACCTCAACAAAAAAAAAAAAGAAATCTTAAAAATGTTAATGAGTAACACTGAAGTTTTTTCAAAGTCTTACATGACAATAGGATCAACACATGAGGTAGTTCCTGAGTTTAGATTAATTCATTCGTATCCTTTACAGACACGCCCGTACCCTATACCTAAAATTGCTAAAGAATTTGCTCAACAAGAGATAGCTAAATTATTAGAAGCTGAAATCATCCAGCCTTCGACCTCGTTGTATGCTTTTCCTGCAATTTTTGTTCGTAAGAAACCAAATAAGAATGACGACCCTAATAAACCTAAATTCCGAATGGTCATAGATTACAGATTACTAAATAGTATTACTGAATCGTTTAAAATTTGTTTGCCCAGTATTGCTGAGATCATGCATAATATTTCTGGTCGCGCTTATTATTCAGTCCTTGATTTAAAGTCTGCATTTTTCCAAATTCAACTTAAAGAATCGGATAGGGAGAAACTTGCCTTTTGTACTGAGTTAGGAAACTATATGAATTTCTACATTTGCCTTTCGGTTCAAAACTATCATGTCAATTTTTCCACATTTTGATTTCTAAGGCTTTAAACGACCTTAAAGGGAGTGAAATCCAGTTCTTTTTAGATGATGTAATAATTGCCGGGGATAGTATCGATCAGGTCAAACATAATTTACAGCTAGTTTTCGATAGATTAAAGAAATTCAACCTTACCTTGGACCCCGCCAAATTTGAAATTTGTAAAACAGAGATTAACTACTTAGGTTTCACTTTAAATAAGAACGGTTTTAGTCCTTCTGATGAGAACATTTTAAAAGTAACAAAATTTCCTACCCCAAAAAATGTCAAGGAAGTTCAAGTTTATCTAGGTATGGTTAATTACTTCAGACATATGATTGACAAATTTGCGGATATTACTTATACCATTGTAAATTTAATCAAAAAGAAAACTCCTTTTGTTTGGTCAAAACAGTGCCAAGAGTCTTTCGACCTAATTCAGGATATTATCTATAATAATAAAAGCAAGTGTAATGTGTCTGTCTGTCTGTCTGTCTGTCTGTCTGCCTGTCTGTCCATTTGACCGAGCTCTTCAGCCAAATCTATCGCACGCAGGGACCTGGAATTTTTTACACGGAAGCACAAAGGGGCTGGCCACCAGACCTCGAAGCCCGATTTTCGATTTTTGAATTAGAAAAATTTTAAAAAATTATTTATAAAACTTCTTCTCGAGATCGCTGCTCGCCAATACAATATGTGTTATCGTAAATCCTTACTTCAACGAGCGACCCGATGGTCAAGTGGTTCTGCGCGTCAGGTTGAAGTTCCTGATGGAATGAGATCGAATCCAGGCCCGCAAGGATTTTTTCGAACAGCTTTATGGTTTTTTTTTTTTTTTTTTTTGAATGATTTTAATGATTGTAATGTCCTTATGCAGGTACATCCCCTCATGGGGATCTACCCCATATTTTTTTATAGTACAAAATGACAGTTTTGGTCGGATCTTTGTTAAAATTGGCAATGGGGTCCTTCGATGCTGTAGAATTTTCTTATGGACGTTTGTGCCATTTTTGGGGGCTTTGAATCGATTGAGGCAATAAATGGTTTTTGATTTGCGGCACTTATATTATTTTTTCAAAAATTATATACACTATCAATTATATTATGTTAATTTTTGTACCTTTATAAAATTCTGTATTTTATATCTTGCATTTACGTCAAATTCAAGGTAAAATTAAAAGTCAAAAATTCTGAAGAAGATAAATATATGTTAAAAATTAAAGTAACTATTTTTGTGATTTTCATATTGGTTGTGACCAAAAAACATCATTACAAACAAATAAAATGTATCAAACACCATGAGTGTTGAGTTATTAGGCAAAATCTGCTGTATAAAGTTTTTTTTTCACTGCTAGAGGGGGGGGGGGTATGAACGACCATTAAAGTGACACAAATTTTTAAAAAATAAAGGTGGGATCTCCAATTATCTTGCTTCGTAATTTGAACTGTGCAACGGTACGCGATTAGTCATTCAAAAATTAATGAAAAACGTGATCGAAGCCAGGGTTTTAACTGGCAAGTTCAGAGGTGAAAATATACTCATGCCACGGATTCCTATTATACCTACAGATGTGCCAATTCAATTCAAACGTATTCAGTTTCCGATTAGATTGGCATTTGCAATGACTATCAACAAATCCCAAGGTCAAACGATGTCTGTTTGTGGCTTAGATTTGAGAACACCATATTTTTCACACGGACAATTATACGTGGCATGCTCTCGAGTGGGTAAACCATCCAGTTTGTTTGTGTTAGCTAAAGATGGACTAACAAAAAATATTGTTCACGCTATAGCATTAAGAGATTGATATTGTTTAATAGTGTTACTGTCGTAATTGTTTAATGATATATAATTTTAAGGAATAAATTATAATAACTTAAAAATAATGTTTGCCTTTTGTTATTTTTACATTCCCTCATCGTTCACAGCGCTCCATGCTTATTTCACGCATATACAACATTCTTGCATACATACAATATACACATTCTACCATACATACATACTTACAATAAGTAAGCTATTTTTTGTTTACACTAAAAATTGCTACTATTGTGATTTGTTGCTATGCACACTACTATTCTTGCGATATTCACTTATCTGCATTTTCTAAATGCACGGGCAACGCCGGGCGGGTACAGCTAGTGATGAATAAACCAGAACTAAAGAATTTAGGACCTAATGATGAATTATTTTTAGCTACTGATGCTTCCAAAGTTGCAATAAGTGGAATTTTGTTAAAAAAGATTGGGGAAATTATTTTCCTGTAGAATTCTATTCCAAACAGCTAACCCCTTCTGAGTCAAGGTATCCATCCATTCGTAGGAATTAATATGCTATTTATTCATCAGTAAAATTTTTTCATCAAAAATTGTATGGTAACAAATTTGAAATTTTAACTGACGCCAAAAGCTTAACTTATCAAATAGAATTAAATAAACAACCTGATATTGTTGCCAGATGGATCCTCTATCTTCAACAATTTGATTGTATTGCATCATATTTGAAGGGCGCTCAACAGCCTGCTGATTATCTTTCAAGAGTTCCTTTTGAATATGAAAATGTAACTAACCTTAAAATTTTTGAATCTAGTGATGAACTAAATTACCCTTCAATTAAGTCCCATCAGAGAGATGACAGTAAAATTCAGGCTATAATTAAAGGAATTGAGGATAATGACCCTAAAATTGTTTCTAAATATTTCATTGATTCTCACACTGAGTTAGTAATGATTAAACTTCTGAGTCGGAATAAGAAATCTAAGTCTAAAATTTTACAGAACAAGATTCTGATTCCTAATTCCCTTTTTAAGATTTGTTTAACGCAGGCTCATACTCCACATTTTGGTGTTTTTAAAACTTACAATTTTTTGAAAAAACAATATTTTTGGAAAGGAATGTTCAAAATGACTAAGCAATTTTGCGAAAACTGTAGTCAATGTTTAAGTCATAAGCCTAAACCTTCTTCTACCACTTATCAAATGATTCCAAAGAATTTTTGGGAGTTGGCGAGTGCCTGGGAATTGATATTGTGGGTAAATTGCCAAGATCTGCGGAAAATCATTTTTTCATTTTAACTATAGTAGACCATTATTCAAGGTATCTGGAGGCTATACCACTTTCTAATATTAAAGCTCCAACCATAATTAAAGCTCTAAATAGGTATTTTGCATCTTTTGGTATTCCAAAATTTTTAATTTCTGATAATGGTCCTAGCTTCAAGGCTGAGGAATTTAAAATTTTCTTAAAACAATTGGGAATTCAGGAGAGAAAGAGTTCTATCTACTTACCGAGATCTAACGGAATGATAGAAGTCGTGCACAGAATAATGAAAACAAGTATTGCAGCAATGTGTAATTAAACTTTTGAGTGGAATAAAAAACTCCTTGTATTTAAATTGCACTATAATAGCTCTATCCATACGGTTACTGGGTTTTCACCTGCTAAGATCTTCTTCGGTAGCGAAATTAACATCCCTCTTAACCTTCACAGTGAACCAACGTATGTAGAGGACTATAATGAATATCAAAGTAAACTTTCGAGTGAATTATTGAAAATTAAGGACACTTTTACTGAAAATGAGGACGCTTACTTTTCCTCTAGAGAGAAATATATAAAGGGTAGGAAGAAACCCAATTTTTAAATAGGTGATAAAGTTTTCATCTCAGCATTCCAACATCCAGGTTCTTTGCAGAAAAAATATAATGGACCTCATGAAATAATTGAAAAATTTAGAAATGACAATTATTTAATTAAGGATGCTTTTAATGAAGGAAAGGAAATAAAATTACATGTAAGCAAACTTTTCCAGAAGAAGGATGT
The DNA here is from genome assembly GCA_038373865.1 of Uloborus plumipes. Taxonomy (NCBI): domain Eukaryota; kingdom Metazoa; phylum Arthropoda; class Arachnida; order Araneae; family Uloboridae; genus Uloborus; species Uloborus plumipes. Next base: position 123,381 of record JAXGGA010001497.1, on the reverse strand, counting down.
AGAGTTTAATTAAGCATTTAAAGGATGTTCATGAGTTTTGAGGAATAAGAAGTATTGGTTTTGAAGTTATGACTTAGTACTTTAATTTCTTTGGAGGTTTTCAAAATTTTCTTTCCAATTTGGAGTTAAAAATTTTTTTGTTCAGGACTGAGAGCCTGTTGTTTTGGGTTACTTTTGTATGTGTCATTTAAAGGTCTTAAATAGCATTCTGGTTTTATAGCTCGCTGGTTCCGTATTTAACTGGGAAAAGTACTCAGAATAATTCAAAAAAAAAAAAAAAAAGAGTGTTTTGCACACATGTCAAATTTTTTGATGCCTTCATGTAATCTGTTAAGTAATGTTAATCATAATCTTTTTTAATACCATTTACAAGGTTATAAGTTGAAATAATTTGAAATATGTGAACTGATTACAAAGTTATGAGTTTGAAATAATTTGAAGTATGAAAAAAAAAAGTCCAGTGCTTTGATATTGCTTAATGAATTTTGCTGAGTGTTTTGAAGGAGAAAAGCATGTTATAATTCGAAACTTTATCCACTTATTAATTGAGTTTTTCATGCCTGTCATTTCATGATTGATACAACTAACTGATTTGAGTGTTTACGTAATTGTTTTTGATCTCTGGGTGATTAACGCACTAGAATTTCACTATTTTTTTTTATTTTATGTGTTTTAGTTAATCAAATGTGTGTACTTTGTCAACATGTTTTTTTTCATCACATGTATGATTTTGAATTTTGTCAAATTGAGGTGTTCCTGCATTTTAACTTCCAACATGTGGATGTTACTATTTTTCTTTTGGAGGGGGGATAATGCTACAAGGCAAAACCTTATACCATCTCCTTGCTGCTAAACAGCCACCACTGTTGAGTACTGGAGGCGAGCGGTTTCCCCATTCAAACACAACTCTCTGTTTCCCGAAGCCTTGAAAGGGCTAACTGCAACATTACCGGAGGAATTCTTCCTTTCTGGTTTGGCAAATTTCTGTATCCAATCAGGGACTGAGAGTTAGGTTTTAGTTCATGTTTTTTGATGAATTATGGGGCGCGGGCTTTTTGCGCTAGGGTTTGCTGTTTGAGCACCTCAGTTGGATTTTTACGTTTGCTGGGGGCTGAGGGTGGCCTCAGCCCCCCAGAATCTTTGCTTTTTACCTGATACAAGCGTTTGCTGAAGCTCCTAGAATCTCTTCTTCCCTTACTATGAACGAAGAAAAATGTTTTACTAACGATACAGATGAATGTTAATTTCGCTTTTTCATGATGAAAATCTTGGCTAGGGTTTACGGAGATTGCTTTCCGTTTCCTTAATATATGGCTTGACGAAGGAGCTACACCTTTATTACAATCAAGAAATACTTTTATGTTTCGTCCTGTGCTTGAATGTACCTATAAATTCTGAAGAGGAGGAATGATCTCTTAAATTCGTCTATGTGTCATCATGTTTTCGAAAGACCTATAAATTCTGAAGAGGAGGAATGATCTTTTAAATTCGTCTATGTGTCATCATGTTTTCGAAAGGACATATAAGGTCTGAAGAGGAGAACTCTAATCCCTTAAATAGTCTTCAAATATAGAGTCAACGGCCCTGCTATATAAAAAAAAACTTCCTCGACCATTACCTGAAACATCTGACCGCATAGAAGAACTCTTCAATAATGTACGTGCACTTGTTTGTTTCTTGTGAGTACTCACTCTTTTATTTCATTATGGTCATATCTTACATTTAAATTTAAGTAGCTACCTTGATTATTAATTTGATGTTTTAATTGTTAAAATAAATATAAGTGATTTAAAAAAAAATGATCTCTTAAATTCGTCTATGTGTCATCATGTTTTCGAAAGACCTATAAATTCTGAAGAGGAGGAATGATCTTTTAAATTCGTCTATGTGTCATCATGTTTTCGAAAGGACATATAAGGTCTGAAGAGGAGAACTCTAATCCCTTAAATAGTCTTCAAATATAGAGTCAACGACCCTGCTATATAAAAAAAACTTTAACTCGACCATTACCTGAAACATCTGACCGCATAGAAGAACTCTTCAATAATGTACGTGCACTTGTTTGGTTCTTGTGAGTACTCACTCTTTTATTTCATTATGGCCATATCTTAAATTTAAATTTAAGTAGCTACCTTGATTATTAATTTGATGTTTTAATTGTTAAAATAAATATAAGTGATTTAAAAAAAATGATGTCTTAAATTCGTCTATGTGTCATCATGTTTTCGAAAAACCTATAAATTCTGAAGAGGAGGAATGATCTTTTAAATTCGTCTATGTGTCATCATGTTTTCGAAAGGACATATAAGGTCTGAAGAGGAGAACTCTAATCCCTTAAATAGTCTTCAAATATAGAGTCAACGGCCCTGCTATATAAAAAAAAACTTACTCGACCATTACCTGAAACATCTGACCGCATAGAAGAACTCTTCAATAATGTACGTGCACTTGTTTGGTTCTTGTGAGTACTCACTCTTTTATTTCATTATGGTCATATCTTACATTTAAATTTAAGTAGCTACCTTGATTATTAATTTGATGTTTTAATTGTTAAAATAAATATAAGTGATTTAAAAAAAATGATGTCTTAAATTCGTCTATGTGTCATCATGTTTTCGAAAAACCTATAAATTCTGAAGAGGAGGAATGATCTTTTAAATTCGTCTATGTGTCATCATGTTTTCGAAAGGACATATAAGGTCTGAAGAGGAGAACTCTAATCCCTTAAATAGTCTTCAAATATAGAGTCAACGGCCCTGCTATATAAAAAAACTGTAACTCGACCATTACCTGAAACATCTGACCGCATAGAAGAACTCTTCAATAATGTACGTGCACTTGTTTGGTTCTTGTGAGTACTCACTCTTTTATTTCATTATGGCCATATCTTAGATTTAAATTTAAGTAGCTACCTTGATTATTAATTTGATGTTTTAATTGTTAAAATAAATATAAGTGATTTAAAAAAAATGATGTCTTAAATTCGTCTATGTGTCATCATGTTTTCGAAAAACCTATAAATTCTGAAGAGGAGGAATGATCTTTTAAATTCGTCTATGTGTCATCATGTTTTCGAAAGGACATATAAGGTCTGAAGAGGAGAACTCTAATCCCTTAAATAGTCTTCAAATATAGAGTCAACGGCCCTGCTATATAAAAAAACTGTAACTCGACCATTACCTGAAACATCTGACCGCATAGAAGAACTCTTCAATAATGTACGTGCACTTGTTTGGTTCTTGTGAGTACTCACTCTTTTATTTCATTATGGCCATATCTTAGATTTAAATTTAAGTAGCTACCTTGATTATTAATTTGATGTTTTAATTGTTAAAATAAATATAAGTGATTTAAAAAAAATGATGTCTTAAATTCGTCTATGTGTCATCATGTTTTCGAAAGACCTATAAATTCTGAAGAGGAGGAATGATCTTTTAAATTCGTCTATGTGTCATCATGTTTTCGAAAGGACATATAAGGTCTGAAGAGGAGAACTCTAATCCCTTAAATAGTCTTCAAATATAGAGTCAACGGCCCTGCTATATAAAAAAACTGTTACTCGACCATTACCTGAAACATCTGACCGCATAGAAGAACTCTTCAATAATGTACGTGCACTTGTTTGGTTCTTGTGAGTACTCACTCTTTTATTTCATTATGGCCATATCTTACATTTAAATTTAAGTAGCTACCTTGATTATTAATTTGATGTTTTAATTGTTAAAATAAATATAAGTGATTTAAATATCAAATTGTGATTATTTGTCTATTGCTTGCTATATATTAATTTAGAAATTTAAACACCATATGATTCACCTATATGATATAATTCAACTTGGTTTAGATAGTGAGATTCTGGTGAACTTTTAATCAATTCTTTTCACGCAGAAGCAATGTACTAACCACTAATGAATTAGATCACCTTAACATTAATTTCACATTAGTTGGTGCCTGTTCACCATTTCTTGTACCAATATCATACAATATTACACAGCAAGTAATATATTTTATTATATTCTGTTAAATTAACCATTTATTTATTTTGGGAAAAATTTACCCATCGCAGAAAATATAAATTGGAAATTTATGAATTGTCTACACATATAATCAATATTGGTGTTGTAAAATTCTTAAAAATACAATTCTCAAAGGAAATTTTTATAAAATTCTCAAGTAAAATTTAGCATTTTTTAAGCATAAAAAATATTTTTACATCCATAAATACACAACTTTTTCTTCCTTAAAATACTAATTAATTAAAAATAATATAAATATTAAAATTTTAAGCATAAATTAAGATTGAATTATAGGTGAAAATATTTAAAAGAGAAGTCAGATTACACGATTACAAGGCTAAATTACGAATGTTGAAAGAAAGATTACAATTACGATTACACAAGAAATATTTGATTAAAATAACGATTACACGATTACGAGTGTTTCATTTTCAAATTATGATTATGATTACGATTACAAAAAATGCAATCGATTACGCGGATTACGTTTACGTAATCGGCGATTACTCTAAGCCTGACACAGAGTACAACCCGTTGTTTTCTGTAGCTTTAGTAGGCATGACTTTGTCATACAGAATATATAAGTTTAAAATACTATTTTGTACAGGCCAAGTCAAAGTTTTATAATATACGACACTTATAGTTTAATGCTATTGCTTGTTTAATTAACTGTGTTTAAAGGTTCAAACAATAGCGGACTAAAATAAATGAAAATATAATTAAACAATTCATTGAAGAGGGCAGTTTAATCTTTACTGATTACTGTAAATTTAATTTTACGTAGCTTTATAGAACACGTATTAGTTGAATTTGATACACTTCGCTTCTTACATTCATTCAGACTGAACCGTGTGGCATCTCCTTCTCTCTCTCTCTTTTTTTCTGCGTGAGAGCTTGCCCCGTAAGTATTCATGAAATTACTGGGGCCACGGGGCGTGATCGATAAGGTCATGGATTTGTAACTGGAAGATCGTGGGCTTGATGCCTACCGGTCGAACATCCTCTGTGTTCGCTAATGGTGGCTGGCGCACATTAAATCTCTCGTGGTCACAAAGTCCTCAAATTCGCATTCCAATTCAATACCCCTGAGGTTTCTTGATCAGGTGTTGCTCGGCTCCTGTTCTAGTTAGAAAAAGAGGGTTCTTCAAGGCTCACCAAACAGGTTAAACCACTCACAGTATTTATAGATGTAAAGCGCGTATCAGATGTAACGCTTAGTGTGCGGGGAATCATGAAGTGTAGTATAGCACTTATGGGGTGTTTTAACAAGTAGATAGTATTCTTACTTTAAACAATGAAATAACATTTTTTTACTTCATTTTACGTAGTAAAGGAAGTATTGTGATCGCGAAAAAAAAAAAAAAATCACTCAAATTTGAGTCTAAATTTTGATTTTGCTCACCCCCGAATGAATGTTCAGTAGTTTTTTCGACTTGTCAGCACGTGCATATGTACCTATCAACATATAAACAGCCGAAAAATTCTTTTCAACCACCCCCGTAAATTACGACGAGTTTATTACGACGAGTTTTCTCGTGACGTCTGTATGTGCGTATGTGCGTATGTGTGTCACATAACTCAAAAACTATATGCCGTAGAAGCTTCTAGCTTGGTATGTAGGCTCTGAGGATGGTCTAGTTGTGCACCTCCCCTTGTGGTTGCATTCTAATGTTCCCAAGGGGGTGTCTTACCCCTTTTTTGAGGTAAATCAGTGTTAATTTCTATGCAGACTCAAGTGATATGAATTGGTGTGACCACTTGGCGATATGTCGTTAAGATTTTGGTCGCCAAGTTTTTGACGCCAACTTGGCGACATATCGCCAAGTTGGCGACAAGCTTGGCGAAAAAATTATTTTTGAATTTGGGTACAACTTGGCTCTATTGGCGATATTTTGCGAAAAATTCATTTAATGATATTAAAATCAGCATTATTTAGAAAATTAAATATTGTAAAATAATTTTTGCATTGTTTTGTGGGAGAATAGGGAAGTAAATATTTGAATTTTTACCTTGCTCACTCCAAGCACTTTTTTTTAACTTTTAAGGCAACTACTAAGAAATTTACACGTAAAAGGAAATAGTGTGCGGTCCATACCAGATTTTTTTAAAAGTATGACTATAATTTCTTTCGACATTACATTTTTAACTTGCAGCTGAGTCATTCAATGTCAAGTAATCTAGTGGTATCAACCAGACAATCTCCGGTTTGGATGAAATTTTATGGAAGTGAAGACTCATCTTTGATATTAAAGTATGCAAATTTTCAGTTTCCAATATCTAAATCCTGACTGTCTAGGATCCTTCCATGGCAATACGTTTTTTTACGGTGTTCTTTCGGACAAGGATAAAAAAGTGAGCTTGAAATACTGTCTGTCGTAACGAATTGCCATGTTTGGTCCGAGATGCATTTATGACACTAGAAGTTCTAAATTTTTCGCCCTAAAATCACATTTAGTAGTTAATACGTTCAATTAGTTTTGTGAGTTTAAGCTCATTTAATATTGTGAAGCGCTTATTGTGCTCGCGCACTCTTGATTAAACGTAGTGGAATTTCCTTTTCATGGATTTCAGATTTTTATAAGTTACCAGCTGACTCGGCAAAGCATTGCTGTGACTGAGGTATGGGTTAAACTATAATGTTTCAATAGAAACGAAAAACTTTATTACCGTTATAGAGATCAACTTTATATAAATATGAATGCAGAGAGGTACGTTTAGAACATACAATTCTGAGTAAAACCACTCTAAATTTTAATATTACACAGGTAAAAGTTCACAAATTACAGTAAAACCTTTTTTTTTATTACAATACAATTGAAATACAAAATCACAAAAAAATGAATAGTGTATTGTAACGTAGGGTCTTTTTCACAGCCTGGGAATCGCACATTCCTATGCTAGTTCTCACGGCTGTGGATAGATAAGGCGACACCTGGACGCCAGACCTTTCTTCTTACCGTGGGAATAGGAAAAGATATTTTTTCTCACGGTGGCCAAGTGGTTGGTCAGCTTGTCCAACGAGTTCAGGGCAGAGCTGGACTTGATGTCGATCTGCTAGGTTGTGTTTTTGGTCTCCGCCAGGAGACAGAAAATACGGTAGATTTTTATCCGGCGGAATACCGACCCCGGATTCGGGAGGGAAGCGAACTCCCTGTTAGTAGTCACGCCAGTGACTGTGAATACGGAAAAGCAAAAGGGATTACTTTCGGAACACTTTGTATAGTTTGTACGTTTGTATACAGGTATTGTAAATATACATAATAAATATTTAGCCCAGAAGTGAACTCCTTTACTTGTCTGGGAACTACTACAGTACAGTATAACTTAAAAACCCGAAAAGGTACAATATTTACGAAACAGTCGTATTTTGAATAGAAACTATGATGTGTACATTTATGTTACAAAGTAATGTGACTGTAAAAATAGTGTGTATAGAAATAATTTTAATCTTCGCACCTAAATAAAAGATATTAAAAAAAAGTTTTACTGTTATTTGCGAATTTTACCTGTGTAGAATTGAAAATTAGAGTGATTTAGTTAAAAATTTTATATACTGAGCGAACTACCGTACTACCTACGGTTATAAATGTGTAAATTGTCGTCCAAGAATACATTTGTATTACCAAGGAAAAAAAAATAAATAAAAAATAAGCTATAATAGTAATAATTTGAAAACTTATGAATGCAGAGAGGTACGTTTAGGAAATACAATTCTGAGCAAAATCACTCTAAGTTTTAATATTACAAAGGTAAAAGTTCACAAATTACAGTAAAACCTTTTTTTATTACAATACAATTGAAATACAAAATCACAAAAAAATGAATATTGTATAACTTAAAAACCCGAAAAGGTCCGATATTTACGAAACAGTCGAATTTTGAATCGCAAACTATGAGGTGTATATTTATGTTACAAAGCAATGTGACGGTAAAAATTGTGTGTATAGAAATAATTTTAATCTTCGCACCATAAAAGAGTACATTTTCCCTCCTAAGAATTTGTTTTTTGAATAGTAAATACCAAATGTATTGTTGAACGATAATTTGCAAATTTATTGCTGCAGATGGATACGCTTAGCAAATACAATTCTGAACTAAATCACTAAAAATTTAAATATTACATAGATAAAAGATCACATAATGCAGTGAGCCTTTCTTTGTCAAAATACGCCTGACATAAAAATCAATAAACAATATGAACGCTTTATAACTCAAAGTTTGAAAAAGGTATGATATTTTTCGCTAAAATAATTTTCCTAAAAAAAATATTTGTACCTAAACATGAGTGAAAAATATTTTTAAAACATACAAAATAGCATATGTTAAGTATCTAAACTGCTTTAATAAATTGAATTAAGTAAAGGAAAAGTAAGCAAATAATACTTTTCCGAATATTGATTTAATAATACTTACACGCACAATTTAAATTAAGAGAACCGGGACGAATATGCCAGAAACCGATTCGACATCCTTGATCGTTACCACTATTGCTTTTTGCTTCCGAAGCAACTGACAAGCCAACAGCAGATTTTACCTTATAAAAGTCAAGAATACAGAAAAGCTGGTAGCTAAATAGATAATTTGCAATAAAAAATATATTGCGGTCCTAAATTTAGATAAAAACTATCCTATCATTTAAGTTGGATCAAACTGAAACTGCGTGCAAAATTTGGTTAAAATTGGTTCAGTAGCTGAGGAGTCCATTGGCCACAAACACAGGGACACGTAATTTTTATATATTAAGTCTATATCACCTGATGGTACTCTGAAGTACCGCTTAATTTAATTAACTATTATGAATCCAACACGGCGGGATAGCTTTTAAAATATACAATTTGATTCGCCATTGTTAAATTAATACAGCAAAGCATTAACTAATTCTTAAAGCCCGTTACACGAGGTTGATTTTGACGCACGCAAATAAATTAAATTTTAAACAACAAAAATATTTGATAAAAATATAACTGTGTCCGGAGCATCTTTGTATAAATGTATACATCATAAATATGAACATTTTCATCAAATATAGCATTAAAAATATATCATCTGACGAATGAAAATTTAAATCTAGAAATCATCATAAACACTTATGGAACTCTGTATTTGTAATTTGAAATGTCTTTCATTGATTTAAAAGTATAATATCACATACAGAAATATCATTTAACGGCTTATGTTCCAAATTAATTTAACAAATTTTGAAAATCAGTAAGGACTAAGGCCCCCTACGCCTTAGGGTCCCTAAGAAAACTGTTTCCGATTGCAGGTACCATGTGTCGCCTAGAACCCCATAGAGGACAGGCCGACTTATCTGACATTTTGGTTCCAAGACGGCTTTGGATCCAGCCTCATTTAAAGTGTTTGGAAATTCGTTAGTTTAATCAATGGAAGCTAAATCGTCAAAATACGCCACATTGAGTAAATCTAGGAAGACAACTGAATTCTCAAATTAAATTCTAGCTTATGAAGAAATATTTCCGGTAAAGAAACCCATTTTCATCCTTGTTGCTTGTCTACAATTTAAATGAATGAAATATCCTCATGTTATTAGTTGAAACAGTTAAACTTCAATTAGGTCAGCCATCTGAAGTTTATATATATAGCACCAGTTTTCTTCAACGCGGTTTTTGTACACATACCAGTGGAACCACACGTGTCTTTTTTGGTACCAAAATGTCGGATGTCCGGATAAGTCAGCTCCTCTATATAGGGGCCTTAGTGTCGCCCTTTCTGAGAAGTACAAGGAGTGGCACTTAAAAGCGTCAGCGGGATTCCAGCCATATAAGATTCTTCATAATACTAAATTAATACAAGCGGGATTTCTGAGACCCGCCGGGTAATAATGGGTTAAGGGATAACAACCGAACACTAAACTTATTAAAATGATTATGCTTAAATATATAAAAAAGAAACAAGATCCTTCCTTTAACAACTCAACTTTTGATCCGAAAACTAAACAGTTCATTTGTAATTTTTTTTTTAATTTTTCGAAGCTTCATCCTTAAATTCTTCCACGTAAATCAAAATTCATTGTCTATAATGCATAGACATTTTATATAACATATCGAAATACCACCTGACGAATCAAAACGTGGCTTAAACACATTTAGAATGATCAGAAAAATACAAAGGCGATCTTTCCATTAACTACTAAACGTTTAATTTGCCAACAGCAAATTCGACATTTAAAAAAGTTCGAGTAGACATTTTGTACCTCAGTTCTAAGTGAAGCACTTTATGGGACTGAATTTCTCTTTTTCTAAAACTTCATAACAATGTTTTCCACATTTTAAGCTCTCGGCCATTTTTTTTCATCATAAGAACACTTTTCCCATTTTACTTGCTTAATAATGAAAAGGAAAAAATGAATCGGAAATTCATCTTTTAAACAAATGAGTATTTGATCACATGAAATAAATACATTCTAATCTGAACCGTAAAAAAACGCAAAAGCGCAATATCCCAAAACATTCTTGCATCTTGAAAAATATGAGCAGCAAATTGCATTGTATTTTTCGCAGTTGAGTAAAAAAGTAAGTATTCTTTTCCCTAGGGGTATTTATCATCAGAAGAAACTTTTATGCTAAATGGAATTTTATGTAACAGAATGCGAGCAATTAAGTGTTTTATTGCATTTTCTTGCGGTAGATTTTGCTTGAACTTATTTTCCCGATGAAATTTTTCCAAAACAGTTTCAAATCTTTTTGTAAAATTTCATTTGTGCTTTCTTATCACCCTCAAGCTAGGCAACAACATGGAATTTATTTAGTGCATTGAGCTCATTCATGATTAAAAGTGGAAAGCTCATTCATGATTAAAAGTGGAAACTTTCTTTTGCTAGGAGATTTTCAATCTATTTGGATCAGACTTTTTCAAACTTAAATGGATTTGAATAATTTTAAAGGACTTCAGTTGTATCTCTCTTTTTAAAATTATTACGTAACATTGACGAGAGTGTAGCATTGTGATATAGTTTAACTTTAAGTCAGACAAAAATAGTATCGGTACTTTTTATCAAAGTTGAGTTACGATCACTATGTTGTTCTTTATCATATATTTCTCCGAAATACAATGTTTTATGGTCATTTATTAGTGGGAAATATTTTTAAAAAATTCAGAAAATGTGGCATTTGTACCAAATACGTGGAGCGCAAACATTTAAACGGCTGTTTCTCACTTATAACTCAAGTGCAGATACAAGTTTTGGGCTTAGCAGTATAGTGAGTTTAAGGAAGTAATTAGCGTTCATCATCTCAAATTTAAAAAAAAAAGGAACAAATATGTTTGTTTCTAAAATGCATAGAAATAGGATATGCAATGAATGAAATGAACTATAAAAGGAAAAGTGTCATTGACACGCATTTCAGTTGCAGTACACTTGCAAATCAGTGGCCGATCCAGCAGATGGTGGGGGAGAGGGGGGCACCGTGTCTCTCTGTTATAACTTTACGCACAAACAAAGTCACATACCTAAGAGAAAAATCTCATCAAAACTGAAGGGCTTGGAAGATGAAAGGGTTATGTGACAAAACCAAAATTGTGAGTGATTAAAGTTCAAACTTTTATTGTTGCAGTTACTGCAGCATTTTTGTTTTCTCGCTTTTTCGTAAAGTGAGCACATGAAGTTGGTCGAATGACGTCTACTTTTTGATGTACGAAGGTTTATTTTCTTACCTTTATCCATTGCTTACCATAGTGCAGAGTGTATATTCAAAAAATGTAACATAGCCCCTCCATCCTCCAAACATTTCAATTGTCAGTGTCGTGACAATCTCGCCATTTCGTAATAGTATTTTTATTTTAATAAATCTTGGACTAGGAAATAACATAATAGCTTTTTTCTATACATCACACGCAGAAGAAAATATTGGATGTAAAGTATTTTTTGAATTTCAACGAATTTGCACGTTTTGAGGTGCGCTGAATCCATTTCGACCATTTCTTTTTAAATGCCTGTTTGGTTTGTTTCTCTGTCTGCGCGTGTGTCCATGTGTACGAGATTATTTTTTGTGGCGGCTCTAGCGCAAACTACAGCATAAAACCAAACAAAATTTTGGAAGCATATGTACTCCTATATTAACTGCTGCTATTAGTTTTGAAGCTTTGAAAATAATACGCCCTATTAAGGTTCACCATGTACCAGAAGTGGTCGCAGACTACTGGTACGAAAGTATTCATGCTTTCATACAAATAGTCTTTTTTTATAATCAGTAATTTATAATAACACAATTTCCATAGAAGCTCAACAGTTTTTTAAATTTATTGGAGAGGAAGTATGCTTAAAATCACGATTTCATAACTTTAAGTATTTTCTTTTAGTAATTAAATAAATTAAGTTTCAATTTTGCGTGAATCGTTTTGTGGAAATCCGAAGAGCGCTTTTCTACTCAACGACACGGTAACGACGACAATCAGCCGGTAATACTACAACGACAAGTACGCTATCGTGTCGTCAATTGCTTTGGTTCTTCCATTCAACCGCTGTTGTTTTATATGCCATTGCTCTCCTTGAAAAAAGCAATCGGATGAATGGATGTCTGCCCGATTCAAACGGTACGACATGTGTTATCCGACAAGAGTGGTCTCATAAATGACATCATTTGAGCGGATACTCTACAATCATCCTTGATTTTGGAGTTGTAAAAATCAACGCATCTGTTAATGCATTTTGGCGCATCAATATCAGATAACGACAATCGTGTACGATTTATAGCTGTCGTATCGTCTACATTGCAAAAAATAAACTGTTGTTTTTACAGTATAATATCGGAAGCCGAGGTTCCAATTTAAAACTGTAAAATGCACAGTAATAAACTGTAAAACTAGCAATTTTACAGTTTCTTACTGTAAAGTTAAAAATTTTACAGTTTATTGCGGTAAAATTTAGTTGTACAGTCGACACTCGATGTAACGATCATCTCCGTCCTACAGAAAAAGGTCTTTATAACAAGTGGTCGTTATAAGAGGTAGAAAATAGAGAATATTGGGATAAAGTTTGGGGTTTTCTCACTGGTCGTTTTATTAGGATGGTCTTTATAACGAGTGGTCGTTATAACGAGCGTCGACTGTATTATGCTGTAAAAACAACAGTATAATACTGGCAGCAGAGGTTCCAGTTTAAAACTAAAATCAACTGAAATAAACTGTAAAATTAGCAATTTTACAGTTCAGTACTGTAAAAGTAGTAATTTTAGTTTAGTACTGTAAAATTAGCAATATTATACTGTAAAAACAACATTCATTTTTTTTACCGTGTAGGAGAAAATCACTCTAAAAATATGACACAGAGCCCCAGGGATTATGGAACACAGCTTACAGAGCTTTATCAAGAGCCGGAAACAAATGGTAGAAATTTCTGTGGATACAATGTGTGTTCTGTAAGGTTTCACTGCAGTGATGGTGTTCTTGTAAGAAAGGTAGTTTTACAGCAGTTTGCTTTTTGCATGCGATAAATTTCTTTGAAGCTCAAACCAACTTTTCCGTCATCATTAAGTATTCGTTGAAGTATTGAAATCATGAGCCGCCGTATTTTTTTCGTTGCCGGAAGTTTTCCACATTGAGTTTATTTTTCGGGTTTAAGAAATGTATGATTTATGTTAAAATGATTTATTTCACATCTCATATCTCACATGGTTTTAAGTTACTTTGTGTGGTAAAATAATTTTGGACTAGGTAAATTACACTGTTCGACAAAAAAAAAAAACCTTGAAAATGCTTCTGGTATTTTGAAGGCTGATTCTTAAGTAAAATGACCCCCTGAATCCGAATATGACCCCCGTTTTCCCCCATCATGTCCCAATTTTTTTTTAAACGCCCCCCATTTTTCATTTTTCCTTAGTTTCAGGGCTATTATATTTTTTTTGGAGGGGAAAGGAGCCTTATATTCACCAATAATTTTTTTTGAAGGTCAAGAGAGACTCAAAGTTTAAAATCATGAGCACCGAGAAAAAATCGGGGAACTTGGGGGGGGGGGGCCCCCAAAATATTTGAAAAATCACCAAAAACGATCTTTTTATTCTAGTTTCTTTAAAAAGACCTTTAAAACATTTTTTTCGGTGCAGAACCAGAGTATAGGATCCGCTCCTATGGCTCCTGGGTCAGAAAAAATTTTCACGCTGTAAAATTTTAAAAAAAAAAAATAAAATAATGCTTTAAAAATCGCACTTTGCACTCGAGTTTTAAAGCAGGTCTTCAGCCAAAAAAAAAAAAAAAAAAAATTGTGGCTGATTCTTATGTCAAATGACCCCCTATTTCCAAATATGACCTCAGTTTCCCCCCTCCACCCCCTCTTTCCAGAGAGTCCCCCCCCCCAATTCAGAGTCATTTTACTAATTCGGAGGGGAAAAGTACATTACGTAACCCGTTAACATAATTCTAAAAGGCAACAGAGGTTCAAAGTTCAAAATCATGTACATGTGTACCAAAAATATAAACTATGGCGGTGTACCCCCCCCCCCCCAAAAAAAAAAAAATCTTCTTTTCTTGTTTTTCTAAGAGACGTTTTAAACCTTTTTTTTTTTTTTTGTGAAAAATCAGAGTATTGAATTTTCTTTTCTTTTTTTTGGGGGGGGGAGGGGGGAGGTATACCGCCCTAGTTTATATTTTTGGTACACATGTACATGATTTTGAACTTTGAACCTCTGTTGCCTTTTAGAATTATGTTAACGGGTTACGTAATGTACTTTTCCCCTCCGAATTAGTAAAATGACTCTGAATTGGGGGGGGGGACTCTCTGGAAAGAGGGGGTGGAGGGGGGAAACTGAGGTCATATTTGGAAATAGGGGGTCATTTGACATAAGAATCAGCCACAATTTTGTTTTTTTTTTTTGGCTGAAGACCTGCTTTAAAACTCGAGTGCAAAGTGCGATTTTTAAAGCATTATTTTATTTTTTTTTAAAAATTTTACAGCGTGAAAATTTTTTCTGACCCAGGAGCCATAGGAGCGGATCCTATACTCTGGTTCTGCACCGAAAAAAATGTTTTAAAGGTCTTTTTAAAGAAACTAGAATAAAAAGATCGTTTTTGGTGATTTTTCAAATATTTTGGGGGGCCACGCCCCCCCAAGTTCCCCGATTTTTTCTCGGTGCTCATGATTTTAAACTTTGAGTCTCTCTTGACATTCAAAAAAATTTATTGGTGAATATAAGGCTGCTTTCCCCTCCAAAAAAAAAATAATAGCCCTGAAATAAAGGAAAAATGAAAGAAAAAAGGAGGGCGTTTTAAAAAAAATTGGGACGTGATGGGGGAAAACGGGGGTCATATTCGGATTCAGGGGGTCATTTTACATAAGAATCAGCCTTCAAAATACCAGAAGCATTTTCAAGGTTTTTTTTTGTCGAACAGTGTTATTCATTCAAAATGTTTTTTTTACTTATTATTTCTTAAAAGTTTAGAACTATAATATATTTTAGGTCTCAAAAATTTTCAGTTTTGTGCCAATAAATGCAATAGCACACAAAAAAGAGGTTTTTTGAAGCGAAAACTTCTTTAGGAGTATTGGGTATTTTTTGAGATGGGAAAAAAATGAACTCACGACACTGTCACCGTTACCGACGCATCTATATATAAGTACGTGCATGTATTGTGTATGTACTTGCACACATACACAAATACATGCATGTTGACATTTTTTGAGATGGGAAAAAAACCATTGAACTCGTGATCCTGCTACAGTCACCGGTACCAACACTGCTGTAGATAAGTATCTACATATATTTATCCCCGTTTACACGACAGTTGAGTTCAGAGGATTCAAAAACTACATACACATAAAGTTCAAGTTTTTACTTCTGTCTGCTCTCCTGGAGTGCCACTGTTCTCTCTCTCTCTCTCTCTTTTTTTTTTCAAATCAGAGCTGTTCTGTAAGATGCTACTATTTTTACAATACTTTAAAGAAAAGAACTCGCTTAGGAACTGATTTTGTCAAAATTTCATGATTGGGACTCCACTCAATAAAATATGGACGACAAACACTGCTTTGAACTACAAAAGATGCATGCTACTGAAAACAGTAAATGGGCATTTTATTAATATTAACGTTTCCCAATGCACATTTTCAGCAGATGCGTGATTTACTTTCACGTTACCGTTATAGATATTTCAATCCGTGCTACTATCGCCTGCGGTCAAAATTTGACTTTTTGTGCTTAGTGTTCTCAATCAGTTTAGTGCTTTATCTCTGCATTTCAAACCAACCCTACAGCGTTCTCTTTGTTGGTATAGAAAAGTACTTGCTGAGTTAAGTGTAATAAAGCATAAGTGTCTATTTTGAAATCGTAGAACGGTTAATGTAAAAATTAAAAATGTAAAAGGATTGTTTTTGCTCTTTGAACAGCTTTCTGTGAAAATTTCGTTCAGGACTGAAATAAAGCAAAACCACAATTGAACTTAAATAAATAAATAAGTAAATCATCGTGAGGTGCACATGCACATGCGAATGCTCCTAATGATTGTTGCTACAAATTTCAAGATTCTAATCAAAGAAAAACAAATCTGAACCAAAATGGCAGAAAAGGTAAAGATTAAATAACAAGAAGTTCTGTCAAGAACTAAACGAGCCTACTTTCCCGTACATCGACACCGGCATTCTAGCATCTGATCAATATTATCTTGATTATCTGAGACTGAAAATTATGTCAAACATACCTTTTTAGCACTTAAAGCTGATTTCTAAATGCAAAATATACCAATCTCATCAGATGAAATAGACACGTAAAAAGTAAATAAACGAATAAATAAAGTTTTTTCGCACCTTTGAGAGACTGTAACTGTTATAGTTCTTCCGTAGAAAAATTCATCAATCGTTTTCAATAAATAAATAAATAAATAAAAGTACAAAGAACATACACAGAAAGGAAAAAAAAACTCGTTCGTTAATAAAATGTCTCGAATTTCATTTTTAATCCGTTGCCAGTTGTTAAATATAAATAAAGAATAAAATGCTCTCGCGAATGAAACATTTTTGTTACAAAAAAAATCGTCTGCTAAAAAAAATAATAATAAAAACAAAACAGATAAATAAATAAACAAAAAATCGTCTGCACAGTCAGTCATTTTTTTTTCTGAGCCTGCATTTCCGCCATGTTTACGGAGTCGGAGTCGGAATCAGTCCTCACAGAAGATTATCCAGAAAAGTACTTTACATGCATTATTTATCAAAACCATTTCCTTACAAAATTAGTTTGAAGGAAATCCGCCTTTAAGCTCAGGATCTACATTTAACTTAAATTTCCCCGTAGGCGCTAATGTTAAGTTTTTTTCTGAACGGTTCAACGTTGAACGAAAAATGGTTCGAATCAAAAAGCGAACTATGGGAATGAGAATCTCCGAGATCTTTCGAACAAAAAAAAGTTTATTCAATTCGGACGGTTCACTTAAAAGTTATTAGGTGGGGAAAGGTTGCTTGAACGGTTCAATGTTGAACGAAAAAATGTTCAAAATTTAAATATGGTAATGAAGTATCCTTGCTGAGATCCTTCGAACAAAAAAAAAGTTTGTTTAAATCCCACTGTTCACTCAAAAGTTATTAGGGGCTTGTTTGAAGGGAGCTTGTTTGAACGGTTCAATGTTGAACGAAAAATTGTTCAAATCGAAAATGTAAATACGGGAATGAAGTATCCTTGATAAGATCTTTCCAACAAAAAAAAGTTTGTTCAAATCGGACTGTTCATTAAAAAGTTAGTATCGCGGGACCGGTTGTTTGAACGGCTCAAAGTTGAACCAAAAATTGTTCAAATCAAAAAATCAAATATGGGAATGAGCTGTACTCGCCGAGATCTTTCCAACAAAAAAAAGTTTGTTCAAATCGGAATGTTCATTCAAAAGTTATTAGGGGGGGGGGACAGACAGACAGACCGACAGACGCACAAATTCCCCATCTCAATACCCTACTTTCCAATTTTTAATTTTTCAATATTCATTTTTCTTTTTTATTTCTTTTTGACTTTTTTTTGGATTTGGCGATATTTTTTGGACTTGGCGATATTTTTTAGATGCATTAAGCCACTTTTAATGCTTTTTAGTCTTTCTTTTATTTTTAACGGGAAAGTAGGCTAAAAACGGAACAACTCATAAAAAATCATTAAAAATGTATCAGAAGAAAGATAAAGAAAACCATTCGATGAAGAAACCCAAAAGTCGAAAATGAGTTATTTCTTCTTTCTAAAAACACAAAAAAATCAGAGAAATGAGCAAAAAAAAAATGGCTCCAGCAAACAAAAAAGAGCATAAGTCAACTTTTCGTTCTTTAAACGCTAATTACACTCGTTTTAATCTACTTAGAAAGTTCAAACAAAGTTTTTCTTACATGTAAAAGCATGCCTTTCGATTAGTAGGAAAATGTATAATGAGCGAGGATTTTTTTCGTCAACATAAAAATAAACGTGACATTTGAAATAAAAATAGAATAGAATCAATCAAATGAAATTAATTTTGTGCACATCTAAACACAGAACAATTCGAATTACGTAAGAGTTTCGCTTCTCTCCTCTTAAACTTAGCACAAAAAAAGGAATAACAACTTTTGATTGCTGACGTATTAATGTAACGATTAGGAGAAAAAAAATCAAAAAAATCTCAATCAACTCGTGCCAACTGACCTTAGCAATTACTCCCACGCAAAACTCATTCATTAAACCAACACCACCAGTACTGCCAATGGAAAAAAAAACGATTCATTACATAATTCGACCCAGTCACGTTTCCTAAAATCACGCCTTCCTCCTCCAATAGCTCCATAATAACAGACAGAACAAAACCTTCTCCTGCCCACGACAAAAGAGTCACATGGACATCGGGTCCCGTTGATTTGGACGATACCCCCAGAGGAGCCAGAACAGAAGAGGAACGTCAGCTGCTCCTGAGTGCCCGAGAGACGAAACTTCTCGCGCTCAATACGCGTCACGTGCGGCCACATGTCCCTAGAAAGTATAAATACCGGGGGAATTAGGGAGGTGTTTGTATGTTTTTCGAGACAATCAGGAGTTGCAAGACGGTTCCAGTTCTGGTGTTGTCTGCCTAAAACTTTCTTTTGAAAACGGAGGGATTAAGTCTTAGACGTAAGTAGAAGTTTTTCTAAATCTTCAGGGATGTAGTAGGCAGGAAAATCTGAAGCAAAGTGAACTAGATAAGACAACTTACGGTTTTGAAAATAATACGTAATTAATGTTTAGCAGTTTCAATTAAAATCTTTGGAATTAAATTTAAAAAAAAATTAAATTTACTCGAATGGCGTTGTATTGCACGTTTCTGCCTTAACCCTGGCTTAGGGGCGGTAACTTCCTGATTTATTAATATATTTGACTTTTGAATTAAAAGTATTTAGAGTAAAACATTAGGTTTTACAAAGCTATGCAACTTTTAACTAACCCAATAAATGAAATTATTTAATTTCAAAGATAATATTTAAGTATTTACTTAAGAACATATTTAACTTTTGCATTTCGTTAAAAAATGTTCCTTTTGTGTATTTGGAAGTTTTTTTGCAGGTGATTTTAGTTTTGTGTATATTTATTGTATTATTTATTATTACTAGTAAAACTGTTTCTTCTTCTTCTTCTTATTATTATTATGTTACAGTAAGAGTTAACGTTAGAAAAGCTATCAGTGAAAATGATGTTAACTTTTTATGGCAACTTTTTAAAGTTTCCGATTCTTGCGAACTGCTACTTCTATTAGTAGTCTTAAACTCATTTATCTGAAAAATAGAACTGCAATCTGTATAGCAGGATTTCAAATTGAGTTTTAAATTCACCCGGTGCCGATGGAAAAATATTCAGCTTATGTAGCTATGTCAGTCAAAGAAGAGCTTACAGTACTTGGAGGAAATCTTTGCTAGTTGATATTAACGATTACGGTTGTCACATTGCGTATGGGTGTAAACTACGCCTTGCCTTGTCCTCTGACAAATGTTCATTGATGTTCAATTTTTGATTAACTGCAAGTTGCCGACTCATTTTTGAACCACGTGTTTGATTCATCGAAGCATTGCATAATTTATTTAGCTTATATTTTATTATGGAGCAAATACAAATCGTTTAAGAAAATCGAGAGAAGTAAAAATTAAATTTCTGAATTTGAATTTTACTCGTGTATTTATTGATTATTTAAAAAAGGACTGTAGAAAAATCCCAGTTACAGAGGCAGTTATATCGTCCTCTGCGTTAAGCATTGAATCGTCTATCTGAAAACTTTTCGTTTAGAATATCCATTTCGTTATTAATTGTTGTTAGTCATTACTGGCGATTTTACCAAATAAATTTAGTCATTTTTATTGATTTAGATCATAATTTTAAATTAGGGTAATGCATATTTTTACATCATTGACATTAATAGAGTTGATATTGCTTCCAATAAGAAAGTGGGCCGGAATAAAAGGGTTCAGGTCACCGGCACCGGGTGAATTTAAAAACTCAATTTGAAATATATTACACTCATAAAACTCATTTTCAAGATCCATCTCACTCTGCTCAAATTATAAGTCACATGGTGTCATTTTAACATAAGCAAACACATTTATTTATGAAGCAATATGCCGCATATTACTGTTTTTTAAGCATTTTTGAATATGTTTTTCTAAAAACTTAAGAATAACTAGATACACTTACTCCATAAAATAGGATTCGAAACTAATGGAACTTCAGTTGACATTCTGTAAGAATTACTGTGCGTTGGCATGGTAAACAGTTCATTTTTAGTCGATTAAAAACGTTCTTGTAAGCTCGGATTAACAACTGTCAAGACTTCAACGAATTTCGGCTATTTTTCTTTTTTTTCAATAATTACATTTTACGTAGAAATGCTGAAATATTTTAAAAGTAAACTAAATACATACAGCTGATACATTTCCAAATAAAACACTTATAAAGCAATATAACTCATAGACTTTGCTACCACTAGATTTACAAGAAGAATTCCATCTCAAAACAAAACGAAAAAGTCTTTTTATTGAAGTAGCAGACGATATTTTTATTATTATTATTTTAAAACTCTTTTACCAAATTTTATTCCTTTTAATATTTTTATACATGTGATTTCAGTTATATGAAAATTACCCGAAACAGCTCAATTCATTTCAATGCACTGTTTAAATAAAACTCTTTTGATTAAAAAAAACAGTTGATTCAAATTTATGTTGCAATTTAAAACATGTGGGCTGCGTTCAGAGTATTCGCCGGGCAGCCCGGGCGTTTAAGCCGTGACGTCATAAATAGCTGGCCGGGCCGAGATCGGGAAGTTGTGGTCTGGACAGCACTTGTGCCTTTCGGAAAGAAACAAAATGGCGGACACAACAGCAGAAAGTTACGCGGCGGTCAATGCAGGAACAATCCTGCATTCGCTCCTATATTTCGGCCCAAAATGATACCATTCTTAACCTTGGCGGCAATTATTGTTCATCTACCGTCATGGTTCAGCGTGGGATCGAAATGACTTATCGAATTTAATGAGAAATACGTTATTTCAAGTGAAGGAATTTACGATGAAATAGGCCTAACAGTAAGTAAAGAATTTCATCGATCTCGCTTATCTGACAGGATTGTTCCAGCAATGACCGATTCTCAAAGAAATATATCCTTTCAGATTCATCACAGCAAATAGCGTGCGTATTTTTGACCCCATTGTGTGTGTATTTTCAAGATTTTGTTTTAGTCACTCTTCATAAATCCTAGCAGACGAAAGTGCAATAAATTTCAGCCAATGAGCATCTTCCTTTGCTAAACGCCCAAACACGTGACCTATCTGCCCAGCTAAATTTCCTGGGCTGCTTGTGCTTGAGCCCGGGAAGCTCGGGCGTCTACTCTGGACAGCATTTGGGAAGTTCGGGCGTTCCAAATGGCAGCTCTGAACGCTTTGGGAAGAACCCGGGCTTCTCGGGATGCTCGGGCGCGTACTCTGAACGCGCCCGTGGAATTGAAAACGACCATTTTTGTCTAAAAGACTCACAGAATAAAAACATCTCTTTAAGCATAGTATTAAAAATGTAATCACAAGAGAACAAATTCGCAACCCCAACGAACTATAGGGGGCGCTGCAGCTACTGTCTATGGCATGGATTCAAGTGAAACAGGCCATCGCAAATTACAATCGCTACTGGAAATGAATTACATTAGAACATTTCTTGATAAAAACATCGTGACGTCAGCGTGACGTTTGCCTATGAAAAACGAGCTAGATAAAACGTCACAGCCTACTTGGCGAATAAGAGGAGATTGCTGAGTGCTTGTGAGCTCTTATTGGCTCCACCCGTAGTGACGTCATGCCAAGTTAAGTTGATGATAATGTAATTCACTTCCAGTAGCGATTGGAATTCGAAGCGATCGCAGTGCTGTTTCACTTGAATCCCTGCCTATGAACGGTAAAACAAACGCATGCCATTTTGTTTTTATTGCTTCTAAACCAAATGAATTAGCGATATTTAAAGGTATGTATGATCATTTTTCTTCTTTATTCTTTTGAAATGATTTTTTAAAGTCTTGTAGATATTCTAGCCCATATAAAAAGCGATGAGAAATCAGCAAGTAGCACACAAATCTCTTAGTATATCTCATTCTTTTTTGAGTTTTTTTCTCCTTTTTTATTTTATTCAATCAAAATATGCTACGAACAATAATTTTAGATTTACAGCAGCTGCATCTATTAAAAGTAATTGCTCGAAACTCTATTGTAAAAATTCTCTTTCAATTATGTGATCAGTTAATATTCTGTACAATGCTAAAAATAAACTGTTCTGAAAGAAATTTGTCAATGAAAAAAGGCTTAATAATGATTGGGAATTGTATTTGAAATTTCGCAGTTATTTTTAACGATGTAATTATTTTTCAAATTAAAATCTATAAAAACCGTACATAGACAGCTGGAATTTTCTTGATTGCATTAAATTTTAAAATGTGAAATTTTAACAAGAAGTTCTGAGAAAACTTTAATCGCTAGTAAGTCTGGGGCGAATGAAAAAAAAAAAAAAACGTATTGTAAACAAAGAACGTTTTTTAATTCATTAAACTCACTTGTTTTATTGTAATCCACAAGTAACTTAGCTCGGCATGCCCAAATTTCGTGTAAATATTTCCCCGCTGCCACTCACGTGGCAATGTTTTACATCTTTTATCCGTAGTTTTGTAAATCACCGCAAGGTAGCGTATTTGAGCTCTGGAATTACAAATACATGTAATTTCAGTCATAAAAATTACCTTCCGATGCACAATTCATTCCAGTTAACTGTTTAAATAAAACTCTCTTGATAGGGAAGTTTTCGATTTTTCAATTTTATTTTTATATGATAGAGCAACATACATGAACATCAACGGTGAAAAAATGTTCGCTCTGCGACAAGTAGTTTTTTTTAAAATAATTTTTAAATTTCAAGCGGCTGTGACGTCACTGGGCATTCGTTGGCGCTTTTGAACTTTCTACTAAGGCGAAGAAAGAGCGAGAAGCTTAGATGCGAGGAGCTCGAGAAACCGGTTTCTCCGGCTTCGCACTGTTGTTCGCTCTGCACTGCCGTAATTTTTTTTTCCTCGCCAAGTGATGCGTTCTAAAATTTGAATACGGATTTCGCCAAAAAATATCAAAACAATCACCCCTAGCAGGGTATTGGATTGCTCTTTGATAAATCCAGTTTTAAATAGTGAATTAGTAGACTTTAAGGTATTGATTACGGAAGGAGAAAATCCCGCAATGAAACGATAATATAGCAAAAATCCAATTTTTATGGATGAAAGGCTGAAAGTTACTGCCATCTGACGTCACGGGTTTCGGTTTCAAGGCGCGCTTTTTTTGCGCGTGGGTTTTTAAAAAAATCATTAAGAATCAACCGTTATGTTTTAAAATTCGGTAATGGTGAATTTTTGTGTTTTGTAAGCCTCTTAACAATATCTATTCATTAAAAAAGGGATATTCAATAGGTCACAACTACCCCATTTAAAAAAAATGCTGCTATGTGAAATACGTAAAATTGAAAACGACCATTTTGTCGCCGATACTTATCAAAAAGAGTCACAGAATAAAAACATCTCTAAAAGGCTAGGGTAAAAATGTAGTCACAAGAGAGAACAAAGAAAATATTTGAAGAACTTTCACAAAATTCAATATATATCACTTGAAACTAGGAGAAAACCCGTTGGTAATTGGAATTTGAAATTTCAATAAATTAAGACATTAAAATAAACCCTTAAAATTCTAGTTAATGTTACAACTTGAATAGTAAACTCTGATTAAATTCCTTGCGAAGTTAAATACATAATATTAACAAAAATGGTATAAAATGCATTTTACTTCTTAACCATTCATTTTTATTTTCAAACTTACATTTATGTTTGTCGTCTTGAAAGATTTATTTTTGGTTTTAATTCAAATCGCCAACTCTAGTGTGGTAATAAATACAAATGTAATGAATGTTGGGAGGGGGAAAAAAAGAATATCAGCATAAGTATGCTTTGGCTCGTCCCCCCCCCGGAGAGGTGGAGAGGTATTTCGACTGCGATACTGCATATTCAATACAATTTTATTTGTTTCACAAGTTTGCTAGTAAAAACGTTGTTTTCCTCACATTTCTTTTGATGAAATATTGACAAAATTTCTGTCTTTAATTTCAGATTAGAAAAATCAGCAAAAGTTAAGATGCCTACCTCTGTCCCTTATTGGTTGAAGGTGTCCGTGAGCGTGGTGTTTGCCTGTTTCCTTTGCTCCAGTGCTCAATTGTCTGAAAACTCAACAGATCCATTCGCTTTGTTTGGAGAAATGCATCGTACAATCACAAATTCGGTAAACTATTTTTTTTTTTAAATTGCTGACTATGGAATACGCACGTGCACACACGTTACATTACGGTGTAAAGAGAAAACCTATTTTTAGAAATTTTAACTTTTAAATGTATAAAAAGTTATCCACATAGATTATCATATACCACAAAAAGTTTTATTTTAATCAAAGAAATATTTAAGTCTCCCGCGTGAGACTAAGATTATAATTTTCTACAAAAAAATTAATTGATCCTTCGTATTTTGCAAAAATAAAGATTAAAGTTAATTTTTTTCGAGTTGACAGATGTAAGAAAATAAGTAAGATATTATTGTTCATTTTTATTTGTTTCTCTAATGCAATATTTTTGTCTCCCGTATAGTACTCAAAAATAGGGATTTTTTTTCTCTCGTTAAAGCTTAATTTTTCCACAGTAAATGTATCGTCAGTTTTTATTTATTTGCAAATGTTGTTTTGAAAATTTGTTCTCTAATAAGCTACTTTTGATGTAAGTACTGTATTTTTTATGAATCAAAACGAATTGCATTTCATTTTTGACCTGTACTGTAATAAAGTAAGTGAAAAAATACAGGCAATTAAATATTTCTTTAACTGCAATTGTAACTGATTCGTCAGCAACTTAACAGGTCCAAAAATGGTTCTCAATTCCTTTTTTGCAAAAGTTTCCAGGGGTCGTCGGGACTCCAAATTTTACTTCTGGATTGTGTTTGTGAATGCTTGTTTTGAAGGCATTCTATTGAATTAATAAGTTCTTTTTCATCCTTTAGTGCATTACCGACATTGTGAGAGCAATATGCAACGCTCTTCGACCGTCTCCAATAAAACGCAACACAGAACTCATCAACAGTATTCTAGGGCTTCCTAGAGTCCTCCAAGATGCGGGAAGATAAAGTATCATCTGCTTCATGGCAAGTCCTGTTAAGCAGTTTTTAGATTTGGATCATCTTTGTAAAATTTCATATCATTAATATAATATGATTAAATTAACCGCATCTTCATTTCTCTAAAAAATGTGATGTCAATCTGTTTTTGCGTCAAATGTCGTATTTATGTCGTATTCTAGAAACAATTTCAGTCAAATGATATTGCATTGAAGTTTCATACGTTTTATACTAGAGTAAAATGACTACGTGTTAAGCAGCAAATTACCAACCTTAAGCAAGGGATAAGGCTCAGTTACATTCAATATATATGCCCGGTTATGATATTTAGGGATTGAAGCTTCGTCTTTGTTGTGGACTTATTAGTGCATATAGTGCATGAAAGTGTATACTCAATTCAAATTTATTCAGAAAAAAAACTAAAACTTAAATAAATAAAAATAAACCGTCCCGTTATATGTAAAACATTGTTTTATCAAACTCGGGGGTGTGTACGACCCCCCTGAACCCCTCGAATGACGGGCCTACTTAAACGAAAACCAGTATACTAGTGCTAAGATTGTACTTAATTTTATAGAAGCTCTGAAACTCACCAATCGGAAACAAAATGTCTTTTGAAATAGACCAGACAATAAAGACTATATTTGAAGTTAAAAAAATCAACGTAAATAAAGCACAAATGAGAACTGACAGTAAACTAACTCTCTTACAGAGTTCTCTTACTGCTTTCATGTTGTTTGCGGAGCTTTTTGCACTGAGGAAGGGGCTCTATTGTAGCCTTGAAATAGCTATTTGCTGTATTTTCTACCTTATTTGTGCTTTATTTATGTTGATTTTTTAACTTCAAATATAGTTCAGCACAAAGCTTATTTGATCATTTTTCATTTAATAAAGACTATATAGGATTAAACAGGGCAGAGATCTTCAACCTATGTTCTGCGGGGTCCTAAACTTTCCTGAAACTTCGCCAAGCGTGTTTCTCAAGTGATAATTACTTGCATAATTAAGGACCTTAAATTGCACTAAAGTAATAATTTTTTTAAAAGATGGCATTCTTAAAGGCGATTTGCTAGTATAAATAAACGTAAATAAATACTTTATAGACAAAATTGTTATCTGAAGTTTTATGAAAGTAAAGTGTTTTAAATAATTCTTTAATCGAAAAGCAAATTTATTATTCATCAAATTTATTTTATATCCTCCTCTAAAACGTTTTTTACTGTCTGGCTACCGATGAGATGGAAAGACGAACATCCGGTATACAGACGGAGGCTCCTCTTATTTTGCAGGGATGCCGGTCTGTCGTCCCAAATGTGTGTTAACTGTCTCAGTGATAAGAACGAAATAGGTTTTTTTGCATCCAATTTCTCCTTTCCCCTTTCACTCAGGTAGATTCGTTTTAACTGGCTGATTCAATAGCAGACGTGGGCAGACAGTATCAACCAATCATTATCATCTTAAGATATTTGTACTCTGATAAAATAAAAATGTTGTATTGAGTTCGTAAGTTAGAGCAGGATAAAGCTTCGGGGTCTTTTTTTTCCTTCATCTTTGACCAAGAGTTTTCTTCAAAAAACTGTTAATCTCACGGAGTTCGTCAAAATGTAAAAAGTTAAATACTATTGAAACAGCGTATGTATAATAAAAGAAAATATCTGAGCCACAATTTTGTTCCCCGTCAAAGACAAACAGCATCGATGAAATAATATTGCAGAATGCAGAAGGGGAGAGGGTGGGGTTGGGGGTATTGTTACATCATTTCAAAACTCTCTATCGTAACATTACTTCAACAGAAAATTGGAAATACAATTGACCAAACATTTATATTAGCACAATACCAGTATATTTGACAACAGTCCAAATTGACATTTTGAAGCTTTATGAGCTTGGATTGAGAAGCCTTAAAAAGGAGCGCCCCGATGGGAGGTCACTCTAACCTCCCAAAATGTCTTTATTCGGCTTATTTTGCTGACGATTTAGGAAATCGGGATGCAATATTGCATCATTGAAATCATTCTTTTTTTCTTTGAAAATTTAAATTAAAAAAATGATGTCTAAAGATTCTTCTGATTAGATGTTTTGCATGTATGATACGCGAGCATGCTTGTTTTTTTTTTTTTTTTTTTTTTTTTTTAATCACTCGCCATAGTAGAAATTTCATTTGGCTAATTGAGAACTTTCCATCTCCCATCGCCTTTAGTTCGGGTGCCTTTGGCTTTAACTTCTATATACTGGTGCGATGTTTTATATTGATGTTTTTTTTTTTCGGTCTACATGATTCTGCTGGTTTATATTTTTCTCTCTATTTATTTGTATAATGGGATGTGTTTTCTGCTTTTCTTCCTTTGGTACCTTCAATTGTTCAAGTGTTTAAAATAACATTCCTTTTTATATTCTTGTTTAGTTTATGAGCTCTATTAAAAATAGTATTGGTATCCACTATAAGGTATATTGGTATCCACTTAAGTAATTAGTCACTGTAAATTTGATGAAATTATGTGTGCTGCACTGTTTTTTACATTAATTAGACCTAAAGCTGATGAATTAAATAGATTAATTCATAAAATGGTAGACATTATAATAATTAGAGTTATTGAGACGTTGGGGTATTTTGGATTCGCATATATATTTTCCTGGTTTTAACCGCCAATCCATATAAATAAAACAAAGAATATGTATGTATATATGTGTGTACCTTATACAAATTCACAGTTTACGTCGGATCTGAACGAAATTTGGCAGTGAGACACTTGCACACCCGGGAAGGATCATAGGGTGGTTTTTGAGCTGGAAAAAAGCACCGATCCGTTCGAATTTCAAATAAAAGACTTCAAAATGACTCTATCTAGCGAAATACATGTCGGATCTTCTCGATCTTGGTCTCATTCGAAAGAACGCAAAAAATACCTTTTAGGAAAGTCTCCTTCCGAAGGTTTTCAAAACTGCTAATCGATACCTTCACCCTGAAAAAAGAAATGGGCATTTTGAAATTTGGAAATATCCATTTTAACTTGGATTTATAAAAATCGTCTGCACGAGCGTGAAAGAAATTAAATAGGGTGAAATAAAATATTAATGAGAAAAAGGCGCTGCTATTTTTCTTGAACATAAACAAATAAAATTCTTGCTTTTGCTTTAGACTTTTCCTGTAACGGACGGATTTTAAAAACTTTTGGCGATTGATTAGTTACTAGCAAAGTATTGACTTTAATTTAATCGGGACTTTTAGACACACGCGTCACTTGACATGACATTTTTCCTCAAAATAGATACCGTGCAGAACCGGGCCAAGTAGCTAGTATATTTATAAAATGAAAAAAAAAAAAATGAATTGGGGCAGTTTATGCCCAAAAAAAAAAAAAAAAAAAAAAAAAACAGCTAGGCTGGTAAAATGGAGTGCGCTGCTTAGGATGGTGGTTTGATTTTCCAACTGTACCGTAAATTGGTGCGAAGTCCGACTTACACAGTACACATATGCCATAAAGACCCGTTTGTAGGTTAGACAATTATTCACAGCACAACAACACATTCATACAAAGAAAGGACAAGGACGCAAGAGAGAAAGTTCATCAATGCCCGGGGCGGGATTTGAAACCGAAACCGCAGTCAGTCTTCTCTGACTACTTTACAAGGTAACCGGGCTTTCTTGAGCTGGCCAAAACTTTTGATGTCCTTGACCATAATTATGCTTCGAAAACTGAAATTTATTTATGTAAAAGGTAGAGCACATATGAATTGTTCGTGATTTAAGCAATGGGAAACAATATTCTTACATAAAATACAAATTCTGGCTTGCTTATTGTTAATCCGCGGTGTTCCCTAAAGATCCATTTTGGGGTCATTGTTATTCATCATTTTCTAGTTGGCATGTTCTTTATCACAACTCTGTACCTCAGAACCAGACTAACGTAAGTCCATTTTCGTCATTTTTCATTTGTGGGGAAAATCGATGTATTCGACAATCGTTTTTCCTCTCTACCGAAAAATGACGAAAATGGACTTACGTTAGTCTGGTTCTGAGGTACAGAACTAGCTCATGAATACTGTCTTTTGCCAATGACACATCTGTTTTTATTGAATAAAAATAGTTTCCTTATGAAATAGCTAGTTTTGGAGCAAGTCATGTAATGAAGTTTACAAATACCTTTGTGCTATAGATGCAAAGAAAATTACAACGTTAAGAAGGCACAAATAAGCCGGGATACTGCAGACACGTGTTTCGGCGTTACAAGGAACGCCTTTTTCAATGCAAAAAAATTGTGAGCTTATGGATGCACAGACATCCGACAAAAGCAACGGAAACAGAAGCGAACAGCTTAAAAAGCAAACACAGCGGATTACATGAATACCAATAAAAAAACCGAAACACGTGTCTGTAGTATCCCTGCTTATTTGTGCCTTCTTAACGTTGTAATTTTCTTTGCAAGTTATGTAATGATTTATCACCAATAAATTGTTTGTTAATTATGAAAAAAAAAATAATTCCGCTGTTTTTCATTGGAATAAAATAGATAATTTTCAACTACAATTGAAAGGACAAATTTATCGAACATGTTGAGCGCATTAAATTTTGGAGGTACATGTACGAAATAGCTTACTGGACAATCGTATTGAATCTGTCCCAAAATACATTTCTCGATATTCAGGTACAATTATTGGGCATTAAAGTTTCTTCCTGCTGGTGTTTTATGTATTTTGAAATTTTCATTACTCTACTCAGTAATTAGTTATGATGTTTTTGCTAGGGGACAAACAACTAAAATAAATCTAAAATAAAATAAATGTCAAAAGATGTCATGGAATAATGAACAGGGATAATAGGATAGTATAGATGGTATCAATCATAGAAGTTTTTTAAAGACCGTAGATGAAAATTCTAAATAGTGCTGGTACTGTCGTCCCCGCTTAATCGGGTAACGGATAAACGAATACCCCGCTTATACAAATAAAATATCCCGGAACCGATGCCATAGACGTAATGTTAAAGATCCCGAATAATATTTCTTGGAACCGATAGTATTCGTTTAAGCGGGGCCAATAGTATTTTTAATCATGATTCCGTAACAAATGGTTTCAATTCAGAAACAATAAAAATCCATGAAATAGCCCTGACTACCTCAATTAAAACCATAAAAGTATTGCACCTATTAGTGCAAAACAAATCTGTTCTTTAATGGAATTAACTGTAATAGACTAAGATTATGGAGCTTCCTATACTTAGAAGAGTAAAAAACATAAACAGTAGAAAGTTGTGTCAAAGAAATCTTTATAAGTTTGTATGGAGAGCTAATATAAATGACTTACATTAAAATAGCATGTTCTTAAAGTGCATTTTGATGACCGTTATGAACTTTGGCATAGTTTTTCTTTTACTACATGTATTATGTTAAGTGTTGTTGTGTGTGATTACTTATTTATTATTATGTTTTTAATCTTGCATGTACTGTAACTTTACTGTAAACTTACCCTGGGTGCAGTTCTTTTTAGAGTGGTGTGCCTGGTCAGGCCGTTGTTACAGCCTTTATTTCCACCTTCTCAATGAGGAGATTTTAAATGGATAGAGTAAAAGTTATTGATGTGTATGCAGTTTATTAATTTATTTTCTTCTTTATTCTATGTTGAATTTATCTTTGTTTCATGTCTCGATTTGATCTCGTTTGAAATAAAATAGATAGCATTGAAATTTAAATGTGAATGTGAAACTGTCGCCGTTTCTGCAACAGCTATTTATGGATGTAAAATTCAATGTAATAGTCATATTTAATGTGTCATATACGATAGATAAAATGCTTTTCTCTAGTCCATAAACGACAATCAAAGCTAAAGTGATAAATTTTCGAAGCTCTAACCCACTGATAACAGCATGAAGAATGTCAGATAGTTTACTGCAATGTAGTAAATTCGTTGAAAACTCGACAAAATATTTTATAGCTAATTTAGAACACTGCATAGATTAAATAAAGAAATTATAACGTATTTGAGTGAAAATATTTGTAAAATCTATGTCTTGTCTAAATCATCTCAATCATTTTTATGTAGTTTAGGATAAGTTAGCCTCCTTAGTCTAACTTTCTTTGTATGAAGTTTATACAACCAATATATGCCTTTAAATTTGCCAAGATAAAAATTTGCGATAGTAGCTTGACTATTTTAAATTTCTGTTAGTGCAAGTGGAGTGAGACTGAAAGAGCATCTGCTGAGTATATATGTTATCATTGTGATAAAAATCTGTACGGCAAATTGTGAATCAACATCTTATACTAAAATAAATATGATTAAACCCTTACAACTGGTCTTTTATTTACATTTGTTTTAATGTAAATCCGATCTAGATGAATACCTAACTGTCTGATTACAGAGAAGAAATTAAGTGTTATATTTTGCTATTTATTGTACCAAATCACACTGAAAATTGAAACATATTTTAAGCAAATTTGAGAGAACACAGAAACACATAAGTTGAAGAATATGTTGATCACGCAAATTATTCAGAGAGTACACCTTAGAATTGTATTGAAGAAAAATGAGAGACAACTATATTTGGACACACTATTTAAAAAATACATACTGTACATGTTTCACATAAACTGCGCATTTTATGAAATTAGTATAAAAGATATTTAAAGTAAATGTGAACGAATTACATTGGGGAGCATGAGTAAAAAAGGTATTCTTGACTGTTAATATAGGATACCTTATTCTGAACATCTCACACAGGCATACTTTTACAAACACGAAAACAATGTTTTATGTGTAAGAAAAGACTATTTAATTTTATATGTGGCAATTGCAAAGCTATTGGTTGATTTTTTAGCTGCTGTCGTTTTCTTAATACATTAGAAATATGTACTTTTTTGTAATAATTTATGAATGTGTCTTTACACTCGTAAAGGATACTGGTAAAGGAAGTCAAGTTTAAAATGTTTCTCAGACTAATTAAACGAAGAGGTTTCTTAGTATTTGTAACCATAGCTGTGACCTTTTTTACTGAAGTTGAAGGGATTAAATGAAAAATAAATTATAGCAGTAATTTTGTTAGAAGAAATTAAATAATACACAGTAACAGGTAAAGGAGAATTAACCCAGTACGTCATACCCCCATAAATTTATTACATATAGCTTCACTATAAACGGGTGCAAATGTACAGTGGGTTGTCAAACTAAAAAGAACACCAGTCGAATTCTCCTAATTTCAAGTTATAAAACCGTGAAGATATGGAACTTGTCAATCAAATGAGAAAACGAGTCTAATCCTTAAAATAGGTAGAGAAGGAAGAAATTGACGTGTGCGATGCTTGTGAGTTTGACTTTACTTTGATAATGTGACATTCTTTATAAAAGATGAAACAATTCTTTGATCATACGAGGCCGAAAAAGAGGCAACATTTATTGCAAACCATTCTAAATTTATCGTCTGCAACATTTATTTTACTACATTGTAATTTATTAAAATATAAATTGCAGTAAATATCTTGAGTGAGAGAATTTAATTTTTATTAATCATTTGCTGGTTGAAGTTTGTTGATGTTTATTGTTTTATTATTATTATGAAGAATAACGTACGAAATTTTAGTGAATAACTCTTAAGTTTTAGAATCAATTGAACTTAAATAAAGTGCTCCAAATATATTTCTGCTATATGATTATTTAATTCTGGAATTAATTTGCAGCATAGCTGCTTTTAATTGGAGGAAAATTAAAAATGACAAGTTTTACGTTCTTTATTGCAGCCCTACTCTCGCCAATTTTTAATTAAAGTGAACTATTGAAGGGGTTACAGTCTTTGACCAATAGCTGTTCGAAGAGGTAAAACCAAGGAGCACCCTATTTTTTAGAATATAACCTGTCCAATAAGATATTGATTCGACATCACAAAATTCAAGTATATTTATATCTTTGGCTAATTTCTTAAATTGTGTGAAATATTCAAGCTATGCTAGAACCAATAACACACTTGCGAATCCGTTCTTCAGTTTTCCTCTACTTATCATCCCTTCATAAAAATTAACAATTCTAAAAAAAGGAGGAGTCAAGTGCCATCTCTTCAAAGCTAGACTTTATTACTAAAATACATTTTTAGAAGTGGCAACACCAACCGTTTGCTCCATTTTGCAAATAAGCAAGGTTATTCCTGCTTCTACTGCCATTTTACAGTAACAGCTTCTGCCGTGTGAGGTTATATGAATAGGTGTCCGGAAGAAGGGCCTATGTCATGATTTTCTGAATTTTGTTTTTTCATGGAATAAAAGCCTTTGTTAAGTCTAGTAACCGCCTTTGTTAAGTCTAGTAACCGTTGGCTTGCTTAGTAGTACCCAAAGAATCCGATAGATGCCAGGGAAATCACAAATTAATTTCCTAAAATAATTGGCACCTTTGTTTTTTCGCTCTCCTTCACAATTTAGAAATCATGACATAGGCCCTTCTTCCGGACACCTATTCATATAAAGTATTCCAGAAATATTTCTCTGAAAGTGTTGGTGCCTGGAAGTACGAAGGAAACACTTGTTAGAAAGTACTTTTACTACAGTTTAAATTTACTTCTGAATTATTTTAATCGGCTAGAAAAAAAAAAAAAAAAAAAAGATCCGCATGCACAGTGCAAGAAAGAAATTTAGTACAAGATATAACAAGAATGTTCAGTTAAACATACTTTAAAAGAAAAACTAAATGCCAACAATTCCATTAGGAAAAATATATTAATATGAATATTATTACAGTAGTGTAAAAAAAATATTTTTTATTCACTCAAGCTATTCATTTTTATCTCTTTCGGCTTAGCAGTTTTTCTTGTTCCTAGAGTCTGGTAAGTTTTCTAAAATAATAAAGAGTTTAAATAATTAACGCAAAGGACGTGGGTGTTAAAGAACACCGTAGAAACTATATTTCAAAAAATTAAGAAAAAAAAAACGGATGTTAAACTGTAATAAATCTAAAAATTAGTTTAAATTAGTTTAAAAATAAGAAAATGTTTTAATAAAATAACTATATTACAGGGTGACAAGAAATAACTTGGACAAAGTTTCAAACCAAATATCTATTAATACCACTGAATTTTTAATGATATAATGATGGGAATCTATCCTAGAAAGCTACTAAATAAGTGTAAGTAAGTTAGTTGGGAAAACCATTATGGTTCGCAAACGATCTGCTGTACTTGAAGTATATAAGCAAGAAACGAAAAAATGTGAAATTGTTCAACGATTGAAAGTGGCTAAGCACACCGTATCCTATACAATTAAAAAGTTAAAAGAACTCGAACATGATGGTGACAGGTCAGGAAGAAGAAGAAAATGCACAGTTAACACATCTAGCTACCGGAAAGTGACCAAAAAGCGAGTTTAACGAAATCCTAGAATTTCAAGGAGAAAGGTTGCTAGAGGCGGGGGAAAATCAATATAGAAACCCCTCTTTTGACGGTAATAATTGAGCTTGGTCTTCTCCGTTACAAAATGAAAGAGGCTCAAAATCTAGCAGCAAAGAACAAAAGCACAAAACTTCAAAAGAGGAAAGAACTGTTAAAGCGGGCCGCAGATGATCGATGGATAACATTGGTCTTCACGGATGAAAAACTGTTCTCAATTGAACAAGCTCAAAATATATATAATGATAGAGTTTGGTCAGCAGAAGCACGTGGAACTTCTTGAATTGTTGGTGGCGTCAACGACCCCTATCTGCAATGGTTTGGGGTGGGATATGTGCTAGTGTGGAAACACGGCTTGTTTTTGTTCATCATATAATCAGCAAACATACCGCAAACCCATTTTGGAAGAAGCTGTCTTACCTTGATCGCAAAAGCTCTTTGAAAACCAAAGATGATCCTGTCAACAGGATTTTTCACCTGCATACAGAGCTAAAGACACTTGAGATTGATCTAAGACACATTTTTCGAACTTCATTGGAGCTCAAGAATGGTCCCCGTATTCCCCAGATTTGAACCCAATGGATTATTCTGTTTGGTTTATCTTGGAGGCAAGGGTGTGTATTAAACCTCATAAAACTTTGGCATCCCTACAAAAATCCTTATGAAACAACAGGAAAGGGATAAAATATCAATGAGTGAGTTGCGGCCCGTAGCCGAAAATTTTGTGACACGTCTAAAGCTTTGTATTAATACTAAAGGTAGTTAATTTGAAAACGTTTAAATATAATAGACAAAATAACGTATTCATACTTATTTTGAAAATTGGTCGCAATATTCTCATTAGCATCAAAGTTATAATGCACGATGAGTGTCGAAGTTGTTTCTTGTCACCCTGTATAAAGAAATGAATGGGACCTAACCCAAGATGATTAGAAATATCTGTTAAAATGAGAATTCAATTAACTAGAGAAAACAGTGAAACAAAACAGTGTTTTTAATAATCAACATTTGTTAGTCATTAATCTGCATTAACATGTTTGTGCGAGAGAAACATGGAATATCACGTCCATTTCTTCTGCTGTAGAAGATTTATCTTTTAGGGTTTGAGGATATTCAAATAATTTCTTCCTAAAAGTCGTAGTTGGTTTCGCTGTTGTCGTAATGATTTGGATTTTTTCAGTTCTTTATTTATCTTGGTGTTTTGGTTTCCGATGGCCTTGGTTCGTTTTCTTCGTTTGCTTGTTTCGCAAGTTCTGCTTTCCTTTATCATGTGATTTCAGGTGCTCACCAGAGCATACGATACTTTTGCATTTTAGTGCTAAATAATAAATGCAGCATAGAAGAGCACTATTTTATTATGTAAAACTAGCAAATTCATGCGATGCATTTGAGCTCAAACACATTTCAAGCACAGTCAGTGATTAGAGAAAACAGTAAGTGTATCGTTGAATCGTGATTATATGTGAAATTAAATTACAAACGCGTCATATAGATTTTATTTCGATGTTTCCCGATAGGTGATCAATTGCTTGCCTCATAACGGTCTGATGTTCCAATTTTTAGTTTTTCTCTCGTTTTTACAACTCCTCTTTCCAAAACTTGTGTAGAAAGCATAAAAACTTTAGCATTTCTAGTCAATAAATTATCGAAAA
This sequence comes from Uloborus plumipes, assembly GCA_038373865.1. Taxonomy (NCBI): domain Eukaryota; kingdom Metazoa; phylum Arthropoda; class Arachnida; order Araneae; family Uloboridae; genus Uloborus; species Uloborus plumipes. The sequence continues at coordinate 86,717 of JAXGGA010001497.1, read as the reverse complement.
CGTCCAGTTTCTTCTCAGACAATATCACTTGTTGTTTCTCAGTTGAAAGCGAGAAATAAAAAGATCTGTTTTTTTTCTTTTCATGTGTATGTTTTTCAAAATCAACCAATTATATGATTTTGTTTTTCCATACCGGTGAAAAACTCTTTAAAATGATGCTTAACCTGTGAAATTCCATGAAGTATTAAAGAAGTTAGAGCGTACGATATCTACCGATCTATCTATCTATCAATCTATCTATATATATACACACACACACACACACAAATATATATATATATATATATATATATATATATATATATATATATATATATATATATATATATATATATATATATATATATATATATATACACTGAAGTGACAAAAGTCATGGGATAGCAATATGCAAATTTTCAGATGGCAGTAGCATCGCATAGAACAGGTATAAATGCGCAGTGCTTTTACAGAGCTTTCATTTCTGTTCAAGTTATTCATGTGAAGAGGTTTTAACGTGATGATGACCGCACGACGTGAATTAACAGACTTTGAACGCGGAATGTTAGTTGGAGCTAGACGCATGGGTCATGCCATTTCGGAAATCGTTAGAGAATTCAACATTCCCAGATCCACTGTGTCAAGAGTGTGCCGAGAGTATGAAATTTCAGGCATAACATCCCACCATGGACAGCGCAGTGGTCGACCGCCTGCACTTAAAGATCGAGACCGGCGACGTCTGCAAAGAGTCGTAAATTCTAACAGACAAGCAACACTGCGTCAAATCACCGTAGAAATCAATGTGGGACGTACAATGGACGTGTCTGCTAGAACTGTGCGGAGAAATTTGGATTTCTTGGGCTATTCCAGCAGAAGACCGACTCGAGTGCCTTTACTGACAGAACGACATCACTTGCAGCGACTCTCGTGGGCACGTGAGCATTAGGGCGGATCGAAAAAATCGAAATTTCCCGAATCGTTTAGCGGTAGTGCGGAAAAGTTGTGTACTGCCATCACTAAGATGGGTGAGAAATCTCAAAGTTTTTGGTCAATATCTTCATCCGCCTCAAAGGACCTAAAGTTCCGAAAATTTGGCAAAAAATGACTAAATTACAAAAAATAATAAATAATAGCAGATACAGATTATAAGTTAAGGGTAGAGCTTAAAAGTTGCTCAATGGAAACAACTTGAAGCATAAAAAAATTTAGACTTATAGGTTAATATCTTCTGCCGCCTCATCGGCATCAAATTTTGGGAATTATGACGCATTTTGGAGCTTTTCTGAAAAACTGTTTACTGCTGGCATATTGCACAACAAGAGCAAACTAATTTTGGCGTTCTGCCAAAAAATGGGAACATCCATATTTTCTTCGTATGAAACAAATAGGAGTGTTCTATTAATCACGTGATCAATGTCACCTGCCTAAGCGCAGTAAACCTGCGCTAAAAACATATACGAATTTAAAGCGATTTTGACTTGTTCAAATGTGCTCTTTCAATTCCTGTACAGTTTTTGAACTTGCTTCAACTGCAGTCGTTCTTAAAGAATCGGTCCTTCTACTTTGAGTATTTTGTCGCTACTTCTAATTACTATGCATTAGTAAATATTAGAATGCCAAAATCACCTCATTCAAAGTTTTCAAGTAGACAAATGTTGCAATGCCCAATTTTAGGAGCACCGAAAGATTTTTTACGCATGCTACCAACGCATGAGGACATTATAAGATGTTGCGCTCACGAGAAATGGCGTATTTCTTGTGAAAATAGTTTAAACAAAGGACCAAACTTTTCGCTTATTGCCGAAACTGTTGCGTTGAAGATTGAAAATTTATACGTCGATGCATCTATTCCTACAGTCTCACATAAACGTGTTTCTGATATGATACATGCATACCATGAAAAATATCTATCAATAATGAAAAACATAAAGCGTGTGACGAAAAGCGAGACTGTTCTGAAAAATGTTGAGAACTTTAAAATAGAAGCAAAAAAACTATTCGACATATCTGCCTGCAAATGCGCAACTTTTAAAGAGTGTATCTGTCCGAAAGAAAAGAAAGTTCCTGCAACAGAGCAGGCATTTCTTATTGACCAAAGAACTGAAAGAAAAATGTACATTGGACGTATTGATGTTCCAGAAACAAAGCGGCTCCAGAAACGCCAAATGCGAAAGAATACTAATAGATCTGATAAACAAGCATATTCTTCTCCTTTAAGCTACTTAGTAAAGAATGCAAGTGAAAATGAATCAGAAGATGAAATGCAGGTGGAGACGGAGGAAGAGGAAGACAAGATGGTCACCAAACACGCGTCCACAAGGCGAGTTCAAATGCGTTTAAAACTTAATAATACCGTTCTTGTCAGTCAAAGCTATGGTGTATCGAACAGAGCCACGGCTGCTATTGCGTCGAGTGTTATGCAAGATTTGGGATTAATATCGAAATCAGATACGAGCCTAGTCACAGACAAAAATAAAATACTGAGGGAAAAATCTAGAATTTATAAAACTTTGGCCTCAAAATCAAATGAAAATTGTTACAGATTATCTGGCCTTTATTTCGATGGACGGCATGACAAAACTTTAATGTCAGAAACCCTTGAGGGCAAAAAGTTCCAAAGAACAATTGTAGAAGCGCATTACTCAATTGTATCGGAGCCGGGTTCTACGTACATGGGACATGTTACACCTAAAAGTGGTTCCAGTTATGACATTTCTAGTAGCATTTTCGAATATGCAACAACTACGTTATTGGATGATTTTAGCAGCCTTGTTGCTCTTGGATGTGACGGTACTGTAGTGAACACAGGCGTATTTAATGGTGTAATTCGCCGGGTTGAACTGAAACTTCGAAAACCAGTCCAATGGATTATCTGCTTGCTTCATTTTAATGAGTTGCCACTCCGACATCTATTTGAGTTCATAGACGGCAAGTCAACTGGACCTACATCTTACACTGGAGACATTGGACGAAACCTCAAAGGTTGTGAAAAGCTTCCAATAGTTGCTTTTAATAGTATTGAATGTGAGTTGCCAAGCATTGATCCCACCACTCTCAGTTCAGACCAGAAATACCTGTTAGACATTTGCACAGCCATTAGTTATGGCGTTTGTTCTTCAGTTCTAGCTAATCGGGAACCGGGAACGTTGAACTTGGCCCGATGGCTAACAACTGCCAATAGAATTCTGAGATTATATATATCTACATCTGACCCATCAAATGAGCTGCTAACTTTGGTTGTGTTCATTCTAAGAGTATACGCACCATCATGGTTCCGAATTAAAATTTACCATTCTATAAAAGACGGAGCTAGACACCTGTGACATTTTATCAGCTCCTCTCGGTACTTGCCTACGAAGTATCGGGACGTAATCGATCCAGTTATTTCTCGCAATGCTTACTTTGCGGCTGCAGAAAATCTTCTTATAGCCATGTTAACTGATGAGAGAGTCCAAATTAGAGCTCTTGCAGCTCGGCGAATTATAAAGGCAAGAAAAATTAGCTCAGGGGGAAACAATGTTCGACAATTCTGTATTCCTGCTGTTAACTTTGGAGCTACCGACTATATAGATCTCATTGACTGGCAAGCGTGTAATGTGACATCGCCTCCAGTTCTCAGAGACATAAATTCTCGGGATCTTCTGAAGATGATACAAGACAGTAAGTTAATGGAAAACTGGGGTTTTTTTAAATTTCCATCCCACAGGCAAGCCGTTGAGCGAATTGTAAAATTAGTCACTGAGGCCTCAAGGAAAACTGTCGGGTATCAGAACAGAGATCGATTTATTAGAGCAACACTGGAATCTAGAAAACTCATGCCAACATTTGACACAAAAAATGATTTTAACCAATAATAATTTGAAATTTGTATTTTTGAGTGGTAAAATAAAGTTTATTATCTTATAAAATGAGGTAAGTGTGATTCCAATTAATTTTAAATTTTGCATTCTGCATTATGCAAGCAGTAAACAGTTACACAGAAAAGCTCCAAAATGCGTCGAAATTCCCAAAATTTGATGCCGATGAGGCGGCAGAAGATATTAATCTATAATTCTAAATTTTTTTATGCTTCAAGTTGCTTCCATTGAGCAACTTTTAAGCTCTACCCCTAACTTATAAACTGTAGCTGGTATTATTTATTATTTTTTGTAATTTAGTCATTTTTTGCCCAATTTTCGGAACTTTAGGTCCTTTGAGGCGGATGAAGATATTGACCAAAAACTTTAAGATTTCTCACCCATCTTAGTGATGGCAGTACACAACTTTTCCGCACTACCGCTAAACGATTCGGGAAATTTCGATTTTTTCGATCCGCCCTAGTGAGCATATCGGTTGGTTTCTAGATGAATGGAAAACCGTGGCCTGGTCCGATGAGTCACGATTTCAGCTGGTAAGAGCCGATGGTAGGGTTCGAGTGTGGCGCAGACCCCACGAAGCCATGGACCCAAACTGTCAGCAAGGCACTGTTCAAGCTGGTGGTGGCTCCGTAATGGTGTGGGCTGTTTTTTCATGGCATGGACTTGGTCCTCTAGTGCGACTGGACCGAACATTGACTGGAAATGCTTATGTGCAGCTACTTGGAGATCACTTGCAGCCATTCATGGACTTCATGTACCCAAACAACGATGGGATTTTTATGGATGACAATGCGCCATGTCACCGGGCCACAACTGTTCGCAATTGGTTTGACGAAAATTCTGGACAATTCCAACGAATGATTTGGCCACCTAGATCGCCCGACATGAATCCCATTGAGCATTTATGGGACACCATCGAGAGGTCTGTTCGTGCCCAAAATCCTGCCCCATCAACGCTTTCACAATTATGGACGTCTATCGAGACAGCATGGCTCAATATTCCTGCAGAAGACTTCCAACGACTTGTTGAGTCCATGCCACGTCGAGTTGTTGCACTTCGCCGGGCAAAAGGAGGGCCGACACGATATTAAGAGGTATCCCATGACTTTTGTCACTTCAGTGTATATATATATATATATATATATATATATATATATATATATATATATATATGCACATATATAAAGCACTCACGAGAAATAATACGTATGAATATATTCGTATAATGTTTTCTAATCAAGTTCAGGACCCTATTTAGACAAGCGGGTCACAAACTGCGACTGGGGCTCCTGCCGAGCAAATATCGATAGTTTTAATCAAGAGCTCCTGTTTCCCATTTTTCGAAGGGCGCTAAGCCATGCCCCTCATTTTTTTAAGTTCCTGTGCGTTCTTCTCTTCTCCAGACTTATTTGTTTGTTTACAATTGAATTGAATGTACACTTTAAAGGTTGAAGATGAAAGTGGCTTTTCGATCGACAGAGCTTGGCTCTTTTTATAAAGATGTAAACATTAAAGTAAAATATTAAAAATTGTCCAAAAACGATGAGTGGTCCGAGGTCTTTTAATTGTTTGTAAACTTCCTGCTCAATTTTGAGATTATACACTGGTTTTATGTTTTAAGTATATTATTAAATTAAGAACGTTATACTGGTTAACTCTTTACTAAAATAGAATGATTTTTTTTTGCATTTAAATTTAGTTAATTCGATTCTGAAAAATTGATTCAGTAAAGAACAATTTCTTAACATCAAAATATGTAATGTAGCTATTAAGGATACACCGATAAGCAAATTGGACAATTACCGATTACCAATTAATCGGCTGTTGATGATCGGCCGATTAATCGGCTGAGCCGATTAATGATAAGGATGATTTGTTTTTCTATTTCTACTACCAATTTTACAATCACTGTTTTTTCTCTCTTATACAAATCCAAGAAATAGTAAGTAATTTATTTCTGAGAGAAGATTTTTTTTTCATTTTCCTAGTTTTCACAAAATAATTTCAATATTTTATCAAATTTCTTAGAATCAATTATCATATTATTGTCAATAATATTATTAAAACATTGTTAGTTATGTTAATTGGACATAAAAATTCAAAGAAAAGGGAGAAGGGGAGTCTGTGGTGAGCACTCCAGTTTAGGAGTACTTTTAATTCATATTTTTTAATAATTAGTAGCAATTAATTCAATATTTTTATTCTTTTAAAATCAGAAGTTATCTAAAAGCACAGTTAAAAGAGAAAACAAACGCCACATGAAAAATGTTGCAACATTGTCTATGTATCTCAATTTAAATTCGGAGAATTAATTAAAAAAAAACTTTAGGTTAACTGTGAGGATTATTAGAACTGTTAATAAAATTATTCGTCATAGTTTTTTAGTGAAAGTACACTTTAAAGAATAATGTTTGCAAAACATTTTTTTCCCGCCGATTAATCGGCCGATTTGGCCGATTATTAATAATCGGCAAAGCGGCCGATTATATCCGATTAATCGGTACTGCCTATTAATCGGTGCATCCCTAGTAGCTATAGTAAGAGAAAAGTTCTTTCCGAAAAATATATTAGTCTGTGGTTTTTAATATGTAATTGCCGCAGCGAATCTAAGCTCATTAATGAGTAAAAATTCTAAATAGATAATTTTTATCTGTTAGAAGTAGTAAACTTATGATACTGCCAGTAAGTTTTAATAATGGCAAATGGCAGGTAAGAAAATGCCAAAAAATCTGCCCCCCCCCCCCCCCATTCTCGCTCAAGGAAAAAAAAGCAGTTCCGAAGCTGCAAGGCTTAAGAAAGTGAAATGCATGGCTTACACCGGGATAGCAGCGATTCTTCTACCGAGTGGTCAAACAACGCACCGAACCTTTGGCTTGAAAGTCCCGCTTACATCCGACTCAAGATCATCCATCAAACCAGGATCACCGAAGGCGAACGCACTCAAAGGAGCCCACATGTTTCTGATGGACGAAGCTCCGATGATGTCAAAATACGGCTTGCATAACATCGACGAACTCCTACGCGCGATTTGCAACAACATTCCGTTTGGAGGCAAAGTCATGGTGCTTGGTGGCGACTTCCGACAGTGCTGTCCAGTTCAACAACGTGCCAACAAAAGCGAAATACTCGACCTTTTGATCAAGAGAAGCCATCTGTGGCAACACTTCAAGATTTATTCGCTCGAAAAGAACATGCGCGTTGATCTCGAAGAAGAAGAATTCGCGAAATACCTGCTAAAGCTCGGCGACGGGGAACTCGAAGTGAATGAACACGGCGAAATAGAAGTGCCAGAAGCAATTCGCTCTGGTGGTAATCTCATCGATGAAATCTTCGGACTATGTCTCAGAAGTGGGAACTACGAAGCAATGAAGAATCGCGCTATTCTTACACCATTGAACGACGATAAGGACAAGACCAACGAGCAGATCATCGCCATGCTTCCAGGCGAAGAGAAGACATACACAAGTTTCGACTCGGTAAAGGATCAACATGAAGGGGGAATTCAATTTGCGCCTGAATTCCTGAACTCGATCAACATCGCCGACTTGCCTCCACACAATCTGAAGCTCAAGAAGAACGCCATCATCATGCTTCTCCGAAACTTGGACGTCTCTGAAGGAATGTGCAACGGAACACGATTGATTGTCACTGAACTTTGCAACAACATCATCAAGGCTAAGATCATCAGCGGTGAACACGCAGGCCGACAAGTACACCTTCCAAGGATCACGCTCAACACCAGCAAATCACAGCTTGGCGCAACTATGCAACGGCACCAATTCCCAGTTACTCCAGCATTCGCCATTACAATACATAAGTCACAAGGCCAAACATTCGAATTCGTCGGCGTGTTTCTCCCCACGACAGTCTTCGTGCACGGAATGCTCTACGTCGCATTTTCAAGAGTCAAGCGTCAAAGTGCGTTGAAGGTCCTGCTACCTCCTGAGAATCTAACCCACACCCGAAACGTCGTATGTAAGGAAGTCCTGAACAAGAGAAACTCACCAGCCGCTCCTGCCTCTCCGACAAGAAACTACCTGGACAACATAGAAGACTTCGCAATCGATGATTAATGTTTATTATGTTTATGCTGTAATAAGTTTTTTAATATGTTTCTTATATATGTATATATGTTTGGTTTTTCTAAATAAATTTGTCAAAAATATTGAACTTCAACACACTTCAATCTTTACACTGCTCACTTTGTACCATTTCTTTAATTGTATAATTTTTTTGTTATCAATTACATTTTATTTCCTATGACTTTTCAAACTTTACCTTTGTATAGAATAGTTCCCTTTCCAAACTCTAACTTTGTTTAGAATAGTTTACAATGGCGCACTTTAACCAGTTATCTTTTCACCAATGATTTCACAAATTTTCTTATGGCATGTATTGTTTTGATAACTCACAATTGAAAATTTAAATCTTCGAGTTAGCTTCGATACCTGTTTTCTCCGAGCGGAGCTCGGTCACCCGCTGGTATATATAATTTGTGTTTATTTTTTAAGGTTGTACTTATTTTAATGTCAAACTATCAAAAACAATCTTCCCGGGCTAAATGTTTAATCGAAAGCAAAACCTGGAAGAAAGATTTTTTTTTGTGTTAATGGGTTTATGATTATTTGAATATTAACATAAATCTCTCTAGATTGAGTATTTAATAGAAAAGAAGCTGTGGTGAAAACAAATAATTTGCGTTTATCGGTTTGTGGTGTTTTTAATATCAAAGCTTCAAAGTCTCTTAGGCTAAACTTTTACCTGAAAAAGATCTGGCAAATAACATTTTGCTGTTATCGGTTCCTCTCATAAGCAGTCTATTTGAAAAAAAAATAGCTATCTGAGAAGGTCTAGCGTTAGAATTTGATGTTGAATGATTCAAACACAAACTGTTTTCAAGTAAAAACAGATATAGGTTTTGTTCTCTAAATTTGAAAGAACCCAAGAAAATGCAAATATGACTGGGTACTAATTTTACATTATCTTCTCTTTAACTAATTGTAAATACAAAATTGGTTTTTAACCGACTTCGAAAAAGGAGGAGGTTCTCAATTCAAAGCGTATACTTTTTTTTTGTTTGTTCGCACATAACATCTGATCTACTGAACCGATTTGGACGATTTTTTTTTAATCGATAGGGGATGGTGTAACTTAGGTACCATGTACTCATATGACGATATTTGTTTACTATAAAAAAAGTTATGACTGAAAAACTACCATTTCATGTCATTTAAAACAATATGTGCTATCGTAATTCCCTTACTTCAATCAGCGACCCGATGGTCAAGTGGTTCTGCGCGTCAGGTTGAAGTTCCTGATGGAATGCGATCGAGCCCAGGTCTGCAAGGATTTTCTCGAACAATTGCATGATTTTTAACCGACTTCGAAAAAGGAGGAGGTTCTCAATTCAAAGCGTATACTTTTTTTTTTTGTTTGTTCGCACATAACATCTGATCTACTGAACCGATTTGGACGATTTTTTTTTAATCGATAGGGGATGGTGTAACTTAGGTACCATGTACTCATATGACGATATTTGTTCACTAGAAAAAAAGTTATGATCGAAAAACGAACATTTCATGTCATTTAAAACAATATCTGCTAGCGTAAATCCTTACTTCAATGAGCGACCTGATGGTCAAGTGGTTATGCGTGTCAGGTTGAAGTTCCTGATGGAATGAGATCGAGTCCAGGTCTGCAAGGATTTTTTCGAATAGCTGCATGTTTTTTTTTTTAAATGATTTTAATGATTGTAATGTCCTTATGCAGGTACATCCTCCCATTGGAATGTGCCCCATATTTTTTTTATGGTACAAAATGACAGTTTTGGTCGGATCTTTGTTAAAATTGGCCATGAGGTTCTTCGATGCTGTAGAATTTTCTTATGGACGTTTGCGCCATTTTTGGGGGCTTTGAATCGATTGTGGCAATAAATGGTTTTTGATTTGCGGCACCTATATTATTTTTTCAAAAATTATATACACAATCAATTATATTATGTTAATTTTTGTACCTTTATAAAATTCTGTATTTTATACCTTGCATTTACGTCAAATTCAAGGTAAAATTAAAAGTCAAAAATTCTGAAGATGATAAATATATGTTAAAAATTAAAGTAACTATTTTTTGTGATTTTCATATTGGTTGTGACTAAAAAACATCATTACAAACAAATAAAATGTATCAAACACCATGAGTGTTGAGTTATTGGGAAAAATCTGCTGTGTAATGTTTTTTTGCACTGCGAGGGGGGGGGGGTATGAACGATCATTAAAGTGACACACATTTTTAAAAAATAAGATTTTGATTTGTGGTGTTTGAAAAAAGCTAAAGAGTCCACTTTAGTTGAAAATTATTTTCCATGAAAAGCAAAAACTTGCACCAATTTTCCAAGTCTTACTCTAACTCCTTCTCCCACAATTCAAATTACTTACTTTTACTTTCAATTTTTAACCGACTTCAAAAAAGGAGGAGGTTCTCAATTCAAAGCGTATGTTTTTTTGTCTGTTTGTTCGCACATAACATCTGATCTACTGAACCGATTTGGACGATTTTTTTTAAATCGATAGGAGATGGTTAACTTAGGTACCATGTATTCATATGACGATATTTGTTCACTAGAAAAAAAGTTATGATCGAAAAACTAAAATTTCATGTTATTTAAAAACAATATGTGCTATCGTAAATCCTTACTTCAATGAGCGACCCGATGGTCAAGTGGTTAAAAGCGTCGGTTTGAAGTTCCTGATGGAATGAGATCGAGTCCAGGTCTGCAAGTTTTTTGAACAGCTGCATGGTTTTTTAACTATATTTTGATTATTTTAAGTGCATTTACACTAAAAAGAATGAAATAAAATATTTTTGGAAAAAAAATAGAACCGACTTCAGTTGGAAATTGCTCTAAAAAGTAAAAAATAATTTTTTTCTTTGAACACCATCGAAGCTACTTTTAAACATAAGTTTTGAAGTCGGCGCAAAAACAATGTATAGAATCATACGCAACTACAATTCAACTATAAATATAAATTTTAATGGATTCATTTCATTGATTACCACACATTCGCGTAATGGTACAAATATTCTGCTTTTAATTTTCAATGGTTTCTTTGAAAAAATGTTGGCAAAATATGATTAAATATCATTTTACCTATCGTTTTTGCGCCGACTTCAAAACTTATGTTTAAAAGTAGCTTCGATGGTGTTCAAAGAAAAAAATTATTTTTTACTTTTTAGAGCAATTTCCAACTGAAGTCGGTTCTATTTTTTTTCCAAAAATATTTTATTTTAAAAATGATTTTAATGATTGTAATTGTAATGTCCTTATGCAGGTACATCTCCCCATGGGGATCTACCCCATATTTTTTATGGTAGAAAATGACAGTTTTGGTCGGATCTTTGTTAAAATTGGCAATGGGGTCCTTCGATGCTGTATAATTTTCTTATGGACGTTTGCGCCATTTTTGGGGGCTTTGAATCGATTGTGGCAATAAATGGTTTTTGATTTTCGGCACTTATATAATTTTTACAAAAATTATATACACAATCAATTATATTATGTTAATTTTTTACCTTTATAAAATTCTGTATTTTATACCTTGTATTCACGTCAAATTCAAGGTAAAATTAAAAATAAAAATTCTGAAGATGATAAATATATGTCAAATATTAAAATAACTATTTTTTGTGATTTTCATATTTGTTGTGACCAAAAAACATCATTACAAACAAATAAAATGTATCAAACAAAATGAGTGTTGAGTTATTAGGCAAAATCTGCTGTGTAATGTTTTTTTTGCACTGCGACGGGGGGGAGGGGGGTATGAATGACCATTAAAGTGACAGAAATTTTTAAAAAAGAAGATTTTGATTTGTGGTGTTTGAAAAAAGCTAAAGAGTCCACTTTAGTTGAAAATTATTTTCCATGAAATGCAAAAGCTTGCACCAATTTTCCAAGTCTTACTCTAACCTCTTCCCCCACAATTCAAATTACTTACTTTTACTTTCTATGTTTAACCGACTTCAAAAAAGGAGGAGGTTCTCAATTCAAAGCGAATGGTTTTTTTTTTTTGTTTGTTTGTTCGCACATAACATCTGATCTACTGAACCGATTTGGACGATTTTTTTTAAATCGATAGGAGATAGTTAACTTAGGTACCATGTATTCATATGACGATATTTGTTTACTAGAAAAAAAGTTATGATTGAAAAACTAACATTTCATGTTATTTAAAACAATATCTGCTATCGTAAATCCTTACTTCAATCAGCGACCCGATGGTCGAGTGGTTAAACGCGTCGGGTTGAAGTTCCTGATGGAATGAGATCGAGTCCAGGTCTGCAAGTTTTTTGAACAGCTGCATGGTTTTTTAACTATATTTTGATTATTTTAAGTGCATTTACACTAAAAAGAATGAAATAAAATATTTTGGAAAAAAAATAGAACCGACTTCAGTTGGAAATTGCTCTAAAAAGTAAAAAATAATTTTTTTCTTTGAACACCATCGAAACTACTTTTAAACATAAGTTTTGAAGTCGGTGCAAAAACAATGTATAGAATCATACGCAACTACAATTCAACTATAAATATAAATTTTAATGGATTCATTTCATTGATTACCACGCATTCGTGTAATGGTACAAATATTCTGCTTTTAATTTTCAATGATTTCTCTGAAAAATTGTTGGCAAAATAAGGTTGTATCATTTTACCTATAGTTTTTGCGCCGACTTCAAAACTTATGTTTAAAAGTAGTTTCGATGGTGTTCAAAGAAAAAAATTAATTTTTACTTTTTAGAGTAATTTCCAACTGAAGTCGGTTCTATTTTTTTTCCAAAATATTTTATCAAGGACAAGTTTCAAAAGCAGTTTTTTCAAGTTCATAGAAGTGAGAAAATGCTGCTTTACTATTTGAATTAATCATGAGCAAGAGCCTAATGCTTCATACACTTTTGTATGAATTCGAAATTTCGCTACATTATCACTAGCCTCTACCTTCTCTTTGTCAACGTGTCGTATATCAGTTTCGGTGTCTGATTTTCTTGAATTGAGCTGTAATTAAGTGTCGTTTGTATCAAACATATAATTGTTAGTTATCTTTATGTCAGATACAGCCCTGCTATATTTCATTAACAATCTTCACTTCAGGAATCAGTTCAGGAATCTTTTGCAGTAAATATTGCTATTAAATGTAGTGTTTAAAGTACATTGAATTTTTACTGTAAACTGTACCAAGAAAAACAAGCGATTATAGCGCAAATCGATACAACACGTGACTTACGGTGAGAGGCACTTATCACTCAATTTCCGCGCACCAGGTGAGTTCCAATTGGCATGGTGGATATGGAAACCAGTCCTCAAATCTAGGGTCCAAGGTTTCATCTTTTTGCCGCTCTTACCTAGCGCTTTTTAGCTCTCGTTTTTTCTACCGTAAAATTTTACACTAAAATGGGATTTTATGGTAAAAGTTCATGGCAACATGGATGCCTGTAACTTTTACCGTAATATTTGCTGTAAATGTTTTAACAGTGTGGGTAAAATATAGTGTCCTTAATCACTAGAACACATGGGATACCATTTGCAGACCGTGCATATCCAAAAGAAAGGTCTGGCATTTATTCCTTAGGGTGGTACCACAATCGGCGGAGAGTAGTAACCACTTGAGAGTTTTGAAGCTCATATTTTTTATCATACGGAAGCATTTTATCTCTTATAAAACGAAACTTCAAAAGTAGTTTAGTTTAGCGAAGATTATTGAAGCAGAAAAAAGGGTCCTGAAATAGATATCTTTGACGTCCACTTCATCACGTCATTTGTTCAATATAATTTAGTCAGAGCTCCCTCCTGCCTTTAATCGTTCACTAATTACCTTTTTTGTATACTAAAATTATAATGCGACGAACGATAACAAGTCTAAAGTGCACTATGGTTAACTTTTTTTCAGTTGTTTATATTTTCATGATTAGTTCCTTACGAAATGGATGACAACAACTTATTTTACTGCAGTCGTGTGCGGTGTAAAACTAGCACTAGGGTCAAGGTATTTTTCGCAGCAAATTATGTATGTTTAAGTAAATTAAACTTACTCGTTTTCCACAAAATAACTCTAACAAAATATTTAATGTTAGATTTTTCAGTTTATTTTCCAAATATTTTGAAACTCTTACTTTTATCTGCAGGCATAAAATTAAGTGTGGAAAATCTGCTCTAATTGCATTTAAACTGTTGTGAAACGAAAAATATTTTGAACCCTCAGCCGTGTTTGTTAACACTTTTGTTGTAATAACACAAGGAGTTTTCTAGGGACAAATCCAAAAGAAACAATCTTAAGAAATATCATTAACCGAATCCCAGCATAATTTAAAACGTTTAAACACGCTCAAGCGCCCTCAATGGAAACCGGAGACGTTAATTGTCCTTCATCAAGACACACAGACTAATTGCCCCTTTAATTATGAAGTTTGCTTTAATTAGAGGGGCTTTTTTAGGCAGAGAAAATGATATATTTTAGTACATAATCGTTGATGTGCCGCAATTTGCCTGACACGCTCAGTTGAAGTTTAGCTATTAATTTTGCGGACGATTATTTTTGAAAACGTATCTTGTGGCTGTTCGAGCATTTTAAAGAAAATAAGATTGATAATGAAATTAGGTTTTCGGTTTAATTAGCGTGCTAAATGAGTTTCTGTTTGGTTACGAAAGATATTTTTGTGACTTTTTTTAAGTATTTATTTATTTATTTATTTTTTTATGAAGTACAGTAGAAATTCGATTAAATTAAGCAACTGCTAACGGACATCTTTTGGTAAATCGAAAAATCACGGATAATAGAGATACAGAAATATAGATGTCAAGAGACAGAAAAAAAATAATTCTGACTCTACACATGTTCATTTAGGCAATGGCTAGCGGCTACAACATATGATGCATCTTTGTAATTGACTTTTTTCCCGTATTTGGTACCGTTGCTGTGATAAAAGCTCTAACTCCGAGCTTTTCCGTCAAGTGGAGCTGTAAGCGGATATAATGTGCAGAGCATAATAACTGGATCCAGACCCACCTTTAGGACGATAGCTCTTGCTGTTAGAAATTATTGGGTCGGCAGTGATCTTTAGTGGGCAGCGGTATATAATTGCTGCCTGCACTTAAAATGTATGAAAATAAAACATAAAAATGTTTTTCTAACCTCTTCAGTAGGAACTATTACAGAGTTAGTCGAAAATGGTTTATTTGGTAGACAGAGTACTATGGCTAATAATATCTTACAAATAACATTTTAAGTTTGTAGATGAAAACATAATAGTTATGACACACGTTCAACAAAAATTTGGAAATAATTTCACCTAAAAAAATGATGAAACATCATTCAAACTGTATAGCAAAATGTTCTCCCAAACAATAATAAAAGATAATGCAACAATTTTATATGATACATTAAAAAATATGTATTTAAAAAAAATACAGGATAAAAACTCGCCTTTGCGACGAGAATATTTATGTGAAGAAACGAGCTAAACCCTATCTCCCAATCCCTATTTGGTAATGCTGCCGAAAAATTTTGCACATGCAATAAGAATGCAGAGTGAGCTACAGGAAAAAAAATCAATTATTAAATGATTAGCGGCTGTTTAAAGCCAATGTCCGGTACATCAGACATCAGGGATGAAGGGGTTAATTTTTTTTTTTTTTTTGTGAAACTGCTCTAAATAGTTACTCAAAAAACAATCCAGAGTATAGTAACAAAGTTTTACATTGCGAGTTCTTGGAAATTAGAAGTTTGTGAGCTCAACAGCTTCTTGTATAAGCATTATTACTGAAATATAACGCGAATTTATATTTTATGAGGAATGATTTTCTGCCGGATATAGACAATAAATACATGTATTACCTCCGGCGAAACCTGATTTTAGAGTTCGATTCTCATAGCAGAAGTGTTTAAATTGGAAGAAGTAGGTGATGTTTCAAAACCGAAAAACATTCAAGTCACACCTTCCATAAATCGTACCGGGAAAGACTAAAAGCATTCTTTTAAGTCCAAGATGGTGGAAGAATATAAATGATGTCTTGGAGAGGTATCCCTTCCCAAACACAAATAAAATATAAATTCACCTCGGGCTGTGTTTAATGAATGTATACCTAAAAATTCGGTGAAAATTTTAGCGAGAAAGTAAGTTGAATAACATTTTGCCGTTTTTCAAGCCTACATTTCCATGAAATTCAATAACGAAGTAACAGTAAAGTGGAAAAATAAAGTAATAAAGCAGCAGAGACAGAGAGAGGGGTAAAATAACTAAAAAAGCGTGCTCAAAATGAGAATTGCGGGAAAAAACAAAGTAGGGTTATGTGGGGCAAAGTGAAATAGTGGGGCAAAGTGAAATGGTAAAATAGTTTCATAGTTTGCAGCACCATCAATCCAGCAATATTTTAACTAGGTTCTTAAACATATAGTTAATTCGCGTCAAAAACTAAATCATTCCAAAGACCTACGAAAAAAATATTCAAGTCATTTTCAAAGGTTAATAATACCATTATTGCAATATTCGTGATTTTTCAAAAAAATTTCTTGTTACTATAAAATGATTTTATAAAATGAACTTTTTGTAATAATCATTTTAACTATTAATTGAGATCTACTAATGTCCACTTTAATCCTTATTTAGTTTATATTTGGCATGTTTTTATTTTAAATGTTCAATGTAGTTAGTCAAGTGCACGCGGGGCAAAGTGGATGGGGCAAAGTGAAATAGCTCATTTCATTCGCTTATGTATTCATTATTCATTTACTAAATCACGTACGTATTTCTTCATTTATTAATTTTTTCCACGTTCTTTTACTTATTAATTCACTTATTTATTCATTCTTTAACTTATTTTGTTATTCATTATCCATTTTGTTTACTCATTTCTTTTTCTTAGATGTTAATTAATTCATTTATTTGTTTAGTTATTTATTCGTTTATTTTTTCGTTAATAATTCATTTATTTATGCATTCATTTAATGAAGTTTACTGTAACAAATTGAATATTAAATGTTCCATTACAAAAGCATTGTATTTTTCACTTTGCCCCATGGTTTTTTGAGGTGAAAAATGTCCACTTTTTTCTAAAAGTGTAAAATAACTGCAAAAATAAAAAATAATTTTTCAACTCAAGTTGTACAACAAAATGCACAATTCCTTCAATGCGCTGACGTACGCTGATTTTTAGAACAAATTTCTAATTTATTGATTTTGAAACAAGTGAGCCTTCTTTACTATTTCACTTTGCCCTACATTCGCCTACTGTTCAAACAATTGCTCACTAAGCTGAAAGTAAAAATGAATTCATTCAATAAATATTGAAAAATTTTTCAAACACAACCTTTGCAATAAGCAAATATACCCACAGCTCGGTTATGACATCCTGAGACTGCAGTTTCAGGATGTCATGACCGAGCTGTTGGTGTGTTTGGTTATACTTCTGCTTTTGCATTGGCTTGTGGGAAGTAACTCATTGCTTTGCAGTTTGAACTAAATTCAGATATAATTGAATTTATTATTATACTAGCGGTAACCGCACGGTTTTGTCCGTGGTATATAATTAAAAGTTCATTTGAAAATAATTGATATAGCAGAAAAATACTCTATTTTAGTAATGATTCAACTATAATTCCTTCAAAGTATGATATAAAAATTTGGTATGGACCCCACGCTACTTCCTTTTACGTGTAAATTTCTTAGTAGATGCCTTAAGTGCTAAAATACTGCTTGGAGTGAGCAAGATAACAATTCAAACATTTACATCCCTAGTTTGTCACGAAACAATACAAAAAATGTTTTACAATGATTAATCACCTAAATATCGCCGATTTTAACATCATTCAGTGGATTTTTCGCAAAATATCGCCAATAGTGCCAAATTGAAAACAAATAAAAAATAATAATATTTTTCACCAAATTTGTCGCCAACTTGGCGATATGTCGCTAAATTGGCGCCAAGCACCTGGCGACCAAAAGCTTGGCAATATGTCTCCAAGTGGTCGCGCCAATTCATATCACTTTTGTCTGCATTAAAATTAACACTGATTTACCCCATAAAAGGGGTAGTACACCCCTTTGGGGACATTCGAATGCAGCCCCAAGGAGAGGTGCACAAAAATAAGCCAAAAGCGAAAATAAGAACAATTTTGTTGCTCACCGAAACCAACAGAAATCTTACCGAAGTTTAAAAGAAGAAGAACGTTTTCTTTCCTAACTTCAAAAACAAAATAATACATTTTCCGAAATGACACACTCTGGAAAGAACGTTGCAATATCGCAATACCATACATGTAAATATACTGAAATAGAATTGAATGCCAAATTATAAAAAAGTCGCCAAAAAATTAACTTTTAATATTGTCTCTTATTATTTAATAAATGCAATTACTGCTGCAAATTACAGTTCAACAATAAATAATCACATTGCAACAATATATTTGGAGCACTTTTTTCTTTTAAACTTAACTGATCCTAAAAATTTTAAGTATTAGTCATAGAAATTTCGTGTAATATTCTTCACAATGACAATTAAAACAGTAAACATCGACAAAAATCAACCAGCAAACGATAAATTAAAAGCTAAATTCGTTAACTCAAGCCATTTACAGCAATTTATATTGAAATAAATTAAGAGCAAGAATCTGAGAAACTGTCACGCCTAGCATTATGAGGTGATTCATGCCCTCTCAGATTTTCTCCCAAAAATTAAAGGCCCAAAAATTAAAGGCAAAAATTAAAGGCAAAAATTAAAAAGTATATTCAATATAGAAGGTTCATACTTAACAAAATGAATGTTAAATTTGTGGTAAGTTGTTGCCGTAAGGTCAGTAAAGGCCCTCAAAACAAGGCATTTTGACGTTTTTTAGCGTTTTTGAGGTCTAAAAACAGCTTGTGCATTTCAGTTGCCACGGCAAAAGTAGTGTCGTTTGAAAGACCAGTGTAAGCACTTTAAAATAATGTATAAATAACCGAGGAAAGTTCAACGTGCTTTTAGTTGCGTAAGGTCGAAATGTGAAAAATGTCATATTTTACCGATATTCAAACGGTCATAACTTCCTCTGCCAACAACATATTGAAATATTTTTTCTGCCAATGTCATACTCTATTCTTCGTTTTAACAGAACAGTTGAGTCCTTTGAGGCGAAATGCTTAAAAGTTTTTTACAAAAAATGCACAGGAAAAAAAAATTTTTTTGTCAAAAAATTTTTAACATTTCGCCTCAAAGGACTCAACTGTTCTGTTAAGATAAAGAATAGAGTATGACATTGGCAAAAAAAAAATATTTCAATATGTTGTTGGCAGAGGAAGTTATGACCGTTTGAATATCGGTAAAATATGACATTTTTCATATTTGGGCGTTACGCAACTAAAAGCACGTTGAACTTTCCTCGGTTATTTTTACATTATTTTAAAGTGCTTACACTGGTCTTTCAAACGACACTACTTTTGCCTTGGCAACTGAAATGTACAAGCTGTTTTTGGACCTCAAAACTGCTGAAAAACGTTAAAAATGCCTTGTTTTGAGGGCCTTCACTGACCTTACGGCAACAACTTACCTCAAATTTAACATTCATTTTGCAAAGTTTGAACCGTCTACATTCCATATACGAAAATAAAATTGGAGTTCAACAGTTCCTGGTAATAGTTTTGGCTCACAGCAACTTCCATGTCCTGAAAATCCGCCTAATTTTGATGCCGCGCCTTTAACTTTGGGGATCCATAAAAACTAAACAACTCAACTTTAGAACAAAACATTCTGGATTTGGTCTTTCAATAAGATAATAAACATTTGGTAATTTTTTGGAAAAAATCTGAGAGTTCATGAATCACAGGCGTGACACTCTCTCAGATTCTTGCTCTTAATAATGAAGTAAAATATGTTTTGCAAACGATAAATTTTGAATGGTTTACTATCATGTTGTCTCTTTTTTGACCTCATTTGGTTAAAGAATTATTCCCTCTTCTATACAACTTGTCAGATCGCCAAAATGTCTCTAAACTCACAAAAATGATACGCGTCAGTTTCTTCCTTCTCTACCTATTTTAAGGAAAGGACTCGATTTCTTATTTGATTGACAGGTGTCATCTTATTACGGTTTTATTATAATTCATTTGACTAATTTTAATAAAGCTTGAAGTTTTGATTGCTACAAAAGCATACATTTTTAAAATTATTAAGGGAAAAAGAATGAAACAAATAAACGAAATAAAAACGTAACCATGGTAACAACATGAAAAGTTGATTTCCGTTGATTAAATATTTCATTCCAAGATTTTCAAACAAATTTTATTCTTGAGCTCAACCATTTTAGAATTGTTTGGCTTGCTTTGCTGAAGATAAGTCTTGAATTTTCGGGATTCTAAAAACAATTATTACAGCTCTTCTAATGCTCGTAGAAAGTTTAAACTGACATCATTTTTAGCAGAAAATTTCAAGTTTTCGAATGACTTAAGACTTGAAAATGTGTATGAAATATTTCTTTCCTATTTTATCGAATGTTCGCTTAGAATTAGAATAGAAACAGAAGGAAATGGAATTTTCGAAAAATCGCTTCGTAGTGCATAACTACATGCTACAAACTAATTTTATGCCAAATTTCATGAAAATCGACAAAACGGTTTTAGTGCTACGCGCGTAACAGAAAGACAAAAAGAAAGAAAGAAAGAAAGACGGATAAACCTTCAGCTTTATTATTAGTAGAGATAGAAAAGAGATTAATCCATCGTTATCCATGCAATGCTAGTAAATAATATTAAATTAAATTTTAAATTAAACTTTAAAGTAATATATGGTTAGGTATGATTTTATACGTTATTTTGGCTCGCACGTCAAAAGATTGCGCACGCTGGCTACAGAAGTGACACCATTGGTGTACATAAGGGGAGAGGGGTTTAGAGGCAACCCTCCCCCTTGAAACGTTAGTCCAAAAATTTATAACTAAGGAGGAAAACTCTAAAAAATTTTCCTTAGAAAGAGAAAAAGTGCGAATTTCTTGCGAATGTCAGTGTCACCAAAATTCACTGCCCCCCCCCCAGCACTTTTAAAAGTCGTCTAAAATGTGCTTTTAGGACATCAATGTCAAGAAAAAAATCCGAGGGTAGTTCCTGTCATCATCAATATTCGTCTGAAATTGCGTTTTTGGAACTTCAATTTCGAAAAATTACTGGACGAATTCATGAATACTATTCTTTTCTCTACCATCACTGAAATGGACTGCAATAGTATTTTGTAGACTGAGTTGTGGGCACTAAACCTCCCCTTCTCTAACACTAACAAGATAGTCTAGAAGAGCGATAATTTGGGAAATTTAGCACACCAGAGATTGCTGCGGTCTCTTGTGTGCTAAATTTATTATACCTACCTGTTGTTGGCACTTTCAGCTTAACGTCAATAACATCTGCCTTCAGCTCGGTTATTGTGTATTCTCGACTGATGAGTTCATAATAAGGACAAAGCTTCAGTATCTGGATGCCATAACTGATCTGTCGGTATATTGTATGTAAAAGCACTTGTTTTAATCAATATTCTCTACTCGGAAATCTTCGGTAATCTGAATATCAATTGGGAAATTCAGCAATTGATCAGCTGGAGATTAATTAGCACTGACCAACTTACTTCGTACCGGCCGCCTTGTCGAGTGGAAAGAGAAATCTAACTGGGATGGGTAGGTCCTGGGCTCGGATCCCGGCTCGGACATGAACGTACTTTTACTCGCTCCCGTCCTTTTTCTTTCTCAATATGAATAGGTGCTCTGAATGACTGCCTTCCCTATAAACAGGTCCTTATGGTAAGTGTGTTGAGCTAAAACGGACTTCCGCCTTGTAAAAACGGAAACCGTACCAATTCTGCCTTAAATTGATTTAGTTTTATCTAATTATATCGAGATTATTCAGCTATATCGGGATCGGGCTCTTCGGGATCGGGAACCCGAGTGGCCATAAGAAACAACGATTTAAATTTCATGATCAAAAAGCACGTAAATACTGTTATAATTTATGTAAATCTTTTATTTTAAATAATGCACTTTTTTGTGAACATAAGCGCTGTTAATAAATAGCTAAAAATAATAAAGACAAGCAAAGGGTGTGAGCAATTGAGTGAAGTGAGGGAAAAAATGATGCTTTTTTGCTTGTTATCAGCTAATCTTGAGAATTTTTTATAAATGAAATTAAAGGGAGCGAAAATACGAAGATGATGCTTAACGATTCAATAACAATAAACTTATTACTAACTTAAACATTAACTCAATTAATTACTTTTCGCTTGGAGGAAATGCAATTACGTTTTAATTGGCATTTCCAGCTTAATGTTGGTTTCGGATATAAAGCGGTTTAATTATCGATTCAACTGCGCATTTTTAAGTCATTAAAAATGAACTTTCTTTTCAAGTCAATGGGGTTGATCGATGTATTTTGAGTTTTATTTTCATTTACCATTCCATCTCTTTCTCTTTAATTTTCAAAAAGTTTCCTAGCAAAAAAAAAAAAAAAAACAACAAATAATGATCTTATTTTATGTCGAGAAATCAAAAACTTTGACAATAAATTTTATTGTTATAGTAATTTTTTTTTTCAAAGGTCTTTAAGATTTCTCTTTTTTATTGATCCACATTTTAATGTCTGTTTTTTCACGGGTAATTAAATCATAAAAGCAAGTCTCATCAAGACAATGAACCTCTTTAGAGTTTAAATTTACGTAATATTTATTACCGTACTTCATTTAATTAAACCGCAACGTAATTTCTGACTTTATTGCAACAAAGAAGATATTAGCTATTCTTTGTGCACATTTAAACATATTTTTTTTTAAGTGAGAATATGCCTATTTAATATTTATTATTCGTACTGATAATATGGAGCCCATTAAAAAAACTTTTGGTGTATACTAATGAACTAAATAGATAATTATTAAAGGAAAAGTTTCTTTTTGTTTTATGAAAAAAAAAATGCAATTTATTAGATGAGAAAGATACTTTGTGACTATATTCAGAGAAAACATTGGAGTAAATTAAATTTTCAACTTATATTTTCCCCTGTCAGGCCCGACATTTCAACTTTTTTTAGGAAGTGGGTGCACCGCAAAACTATACCCAATTGCATGTAAGGGCGTCAATTTTCGAAAGTCGGAGACCCTACCCCCTAAATGACCGGCCTTTGCCCTATCATAAAAAACTATTAAAAACTATACTGTTAAAAGTTATAAACAAACTATTAAGAACTATACTGTTAAAAAAAGCAAAAAACAAAAAACCCTGCTGTACAATTTGAAAAAAGAAAAGAGATTTGATTAGTAGTAACTAATTGTTCTTTTTCGACTTTCCTCTAAACTTATTTCTTGTTTTCATTAACTATTAAAAGTTAAATCATATAAGTTCAGCCTTTACTAGAGCTTTTTGAATGAAGATTTAAACACGTGATCCGATTTATCCCGTATCTGCGCAGTGGATCGAGACACGGCTAAAAATTATACAGATGAACAAAAGATGCTCACAATACTGTTTTTTTGCCGAAAACCGCAAGTATAGAACAAGATTGAAAGTTTAACCTAAAAAAATTATAAATACTTATTTCTATGTTCAAAGCTGAAAAGTGTTCCGATTCAACTCACTTTACGGTACACTTAAATCTAAATTTTTTTAAATGGGGACTGCGGTAAGCAAAAATTGTCTTTTTGCAGACACAGTGCCATCCCCTGATAAAGCATCTATAGTCTTTTCATGTGCCACCATTAAGGCGCTGATGCGTACGCACAGATAATTTTGACTCCCAGTTTAGGCTAGATGGATGCACCTGGGCTCTATTCGATGCAAAACTGCACTAGGAATTCAATTTTGCCGAAGGATATTCCCCCCCCCCCAGAAGCCATCAGTTTTAACATACATGTGGACTGCGTACTATGCGTTTTGCCTCCTGACAAATAAAGGAAAGATTTACAGCACAGAGAGGATGAAATAACATCCATGGGCAAGGCGGGACTCGAACTCGCTACCACTTGCTTACGAGGAGAATACCTCTATTCCCACGTGGCCCCCCGAAGGATATTCAAAGCCAAACGACAACCGCAAGGGATCTTTTATGCGCCGCATAATCATACGACATGGGCGCTGAGGATTTTTCTGTATCTCAAAAATCCACCGACTGGTCACCGCAGGTCAGAACCCGGGTCCAAGACATAGAAGACTAAGGGCCCTGCTCCACATTGACGTAAAGCAGAAAAATAAAGCAGAAACGTAAAATGGATTACATAGTGTTCCTATGGAAAGTACCCGGATTTTCGGTTTCTGCTTTCGGTTTCGGTCGCGTTTTACGCTGATGTGGAGCAGGGCCCTAACACCTTACCACCACATCACCCGTCGACCTTCAATCTAAAGTAGCATTTTTAAAATGAATTCTTATGCCAGTACAAGACTTTATTGCCATCTTGTACTTAAGTTCCGCCTTTAAAACCAGATACAAAGCTATTCAAAGAAACCACGGGAAAAAATCTAAACCTTTGTACAAGAAGTTCGATTCAATGACACAGACGGTTTTAAAAAAAACTTCATTCGAAGGCCTCTCACAGTCTGATTCTGCTCAGGTTGGGCAGTGGCTTCTGTGTATACACTTGAGAAGTACGTTACTGATTTCTTTTGGGAGATCTAATTGACTTTGTTAAAGTATCGAAGCTTTTGTTTAATAACTAGCTCCTGAAGCAGGTGAGTGCTTTATCCAACAATGTATTTTTAAATTGTGTACTTTTGCATTGGGGCTATTCCACGAAAAGCAGCCATTTTGTCACGTACATGACGTTGAGAAGCAGTAAATTTAAAAGGTAATGAACGAAGCTCTTTTCCTTTTTTTCCACAAGAAATCCCATGCCGATTTGTGATTTCTCAGCCAATAATGTTCGTTCATTAACCTTTGAAATCGTTAAATTTTAATGAAATACATAAGCATTACGTGCGGTACAAGATGGTACTTTTTCGTGGAATGTCCCATTACTTGTACAAGTCAAAACAATTCACAAAATGAAATGATAGGATGCTTTTAATTAGAAGATTTATTGCAAAATATTCGTTTTAGAGCATTGTTCCAGAATAGTTTTCTTGTTTTCATTTCTTCTCTAATTTAGCTAATGTATAACTAAGGTTATTATACACTGCGATGCAAAAGTTTAGACAATTGGCAAATATGTGAATAAAAAGAAAACTACTCAACGAAATTCTTTCAAATTTCTACTGCAGGTACACAATATGGTCCCAAATACGTGTATGGAGTTCTTAAAATTTTAACTGGAATCAAATTTTGGATATTACAAAAGACATTTTTTAACATTGTTGCAAAAGTTTAGACAATAGTCATATTTTATGCAAATATCCCTTGAAATGTGATTGGTGGAGGAAAGGCGGAACTTAATTATTCAATTATAAAGTGCAGAGATTGCTGAATAAATAATCAAAATCTCAAAAGCTCTGTAGTTCTCGTGTAAAGAAGATGAGAAAGTTTGGAAGCCGAAATTTGA
The DNA here is from genome assembly GCA_038373865.1 of Uloborus plumipes. Lineage (NCBI taxonomy): Eukaryota > Metazoa > Arthropoda > Arachnida > Araneae > Uloboridae > Uloborus > Uloborus plumipes. Next base: position 61,364 of record JAXGGA010001497.1, on the reverse strand, counting down.
AAATGAATCTACTTTATTAATTTTTTGTCTTTTAAATTGGCTCTAGTATGGTAGTACGTTGTTTTTTACTTTGTGGAGAGCTAATTCAGACATACATATCGATCAAAAAGTCCAAGAAAAATTATATTTCTTAAGGATGAAGGAATTGAAAAAACGCCTCATACTGGCGATTCGCCCCTTAATCCTACAAAACTTCAACTTGGGTCAAAAACAGCACGTGACAGCATAAGTAGATGAACAACTGAATCGGAATGCATTAAAAAAAACAAAGAATTGTGCCTGAGCCTTTTCGGACAGAGTTTCCCAAATAAGCAAGAATTTAACGTGAAAAGCAGCATATGTATCATCGTGACTAAAAAATGAATGATACTTTCTTTGATAAAAATTATTAAAATTGAGATGGCCTAGATGGATTATAATTCTTTTCGTGGGACTTGAGAAATATCCAGTGATCATATGCTGTGCTGCTTTTACCATTAAAATCTGGCTTATTTGGGACACTCTGTCCAAAAAGGCTAAAGCACAATTCTTTGTTTTTTTTATGCATTTCGATTCAGTTGTTCATCTACTTATGCTGTCACGTGCTGTTCTTGACCCAAGTTGAAGTTTTGTTTGATTAAGGGGTAAATCGTCAGTTCGAGCCATTTTTTCAATTCCTTCATCTTTATGAAATATAATTTTCCTTGGTCTTTTGATCGATACGCATGTCTGAATTTGCTCTCCACAAAGTAAAAAACAACGTACTACCATACTAGAGCCGATTTAAAAGACAAAAAATTAATAAAGTAGGTTCATTTTCAAATTTCGGCTTCCAAACTTTCTCATCTTCTTTACACGAGAACTACAGAGCTTTTGAGATTTTGATTATTTATTCAGCAATCTCTGCACTTTATAATTGAATAATTAAGTTCCGCCTTTCCCCCACCAATCACATTTCAAGGGATATTTGCATAAAATATGACTATTGTCTAAACTTTTGCAACAATGTTAAAAAATGTCTTTAATAATATCCAAAATTTGATTCCAGTTAAAATTTTAAGAACTCCATACACGTATTTGGGACCATATTGTGTACCTGCAGTAGAAATTTGAAAGAATTTCGTTGAGTAGTTTTCTTTTTATTCACATATTTGCCAATTGTCTAAACTTTTGCATCGCAGTGTACTACTAAGTTTTAATTTTTCTAAAATATATCGCAGCTTTGAAAATGACTCCATTTATTTATAAAAAGACATTTTTGCTTCCGTTTCCTTTTTTGGGTCTGGAGGGGGGAGAAAAAAAGGCCGCATAATGGAAAACATTTTTGTGAGTTTATTGAAAATGAACGATGTTAAATTATTGAAGAAAACTTGAAAAGAACAATACTTTTAAGAATAAACATCTAGAAGAATGCAGTTTTCCATATGATAGGGCGAAATGCATTGATCTGGAAACAGCAGCTGCTGTACTCGAGAAGGGAATCAGCATAAAGTCCGGATATAGACTGGTAAAATAAAAAGAAAACACAGTTGAAGTTGAAAATTTAATAAAAGTATGGGGTGAGTGATGAAGAACAACTTTTTTTTTCTCCGTTGGGCAGATTTTTTTTTTCAATAGAAAACCCAAACGCAAACTTAATTTTGAATCTAAAAATAGAACAGTTAGTATGTTTAGTTTGAAGGATTTAATAGTGAAGCTATGGTAAATGCTTTTTAATGTCATGTTGCTGAGAGCTTTTTGGTTTGAAAGGATAACTTCTTATAACTTTTTACTTCCCGAAGGATTCTTTTAACAACAGTATAGGGGAAAAAGGACAGAAGTACAACGGGGCATATAGTACAACAGGACAAATGAAATTTTTCATATACTTTAAATACTAAAAATTTAAAAAGTGTGCCATATTTCGGTTAATCTACATAGCAACAGTGTATAGACTAGCTATTGCCTAATTTTATCCAATAGTAATGCTGTTGCCTCCCTTTTATTAACACCTCATTCGTAAAAATCATGCAAGTTTTACGTTGGTTGAATTTGAACTATAAACTATTATTTAATGATTAATATGAATGCATCAACTAAGAGTCGAAACTTTCGTTTTATATGTATGTACTGCTCTTTATTAACAAACTTAGAGACGATTTTTACTCTTGATTTAAAAATATTGCTTTGGGGGTACAAAGAGTCTTGTTATTGGGGGGGGGGGAGGAGAATTGTGCAAGATTTAGACTACATCTTTGGGGGATCAAAAAGAGATGTTTATGAGGAGGGTTGGGGGAGAATCACGTACAAAAGATTTGAGTCGGAATTGATGCTGTCGACAACAAATCTTCAACTCATGGCTTTTGACACTTTCTCTGAGGCAGAATATTTTACGCGTCTCATGTTTCAAGACACATCTTCATTCGAAGCCATTGTTTAAGCCACATGCACCATTAAATACTTGATATTAGTTATTTTATTTTCAGACGTGTTTAAATCAAAATGCTCTTAAAATAATATAGTTGAAATTGAAACATGCAGCTTATTTTTATTAACAAAAGTATGCGTGACATTACCAGATTAGCATTGAAACAGAAAATTTAATGTAAAAAATTGCCTTTTGTGAAATAAAGTGAACACGTTTCAAAATATTCCTCATTTTTCATTTTTCCTGCATATGTGAATAAGAAGCATATCTGCAATTTAATGGTTAAAACTAAAAGGAAAGCTTTGTTAGATTACCTATGAAGCTCTTATTCATTTCCTTTTTGTATTAAAAAGGGAACGAAAAACTTTTATTAGCTTCTTTTACGTATACATTTTCTTTAATTGGAGAAAAAAGGTTCTAAAAAATAACTTTTTACTTTGAATGAGATCATGAAAGGGAAAAAACAAAAGTTTTCTTCCCAAAAGGTTTTATGGCGGAAAAACATCCTTAGTGATGTTAGAGAGGACCAAAAAACAAAAAGGGAGTTTTTGCTTTTAACAAGAAGCAATTCTGATTGTTCAACTCTTGAAAGTTTTTGGGTTGTTTTAGAAAAAAGGAAAAAAAAGTATATACAAGCTGTTCTTCCGAGTTTTGATGGTTTTTTTTAAATAATTCAGACGATTTTTTCAGGTGTTTTTTGTCAGAGGTGTGTTGTGAATTGTGAGTACACGAGGGAAAAATTAACATGAAAGCTTTTAAAAGAAAAATGGGAGAGAGTATGGGTGACATTTTCAAAACTAAGCCCCCTATTACTTAAATGTATGTATTTTATCTTGTTTTTCTTAACTTGGTTTGGTTCTTATCTGTTCGGGTCAAATCTTCCAAACTCAGTTTTTACGCACTTTCTGTGATCGGATTCTTTTAAAACTTATAACCTCAAACCCGATGATAATGCAATATTTTCTAATGAAATTAAATAATTAACCATTGATTACTAGTTTATTTCAATTTTAACCATTAGTTTTGCATGAATCCTCTAATATGAGGACGAAAAAATGTTCGTACAAATCAGAATTAAACATCTGTAGGACCCCCCCCCCCCCGCAATTATTTTGCGACATATGCAATTTATTCCAATGTAATTAGCACGTGAATAGGCGAGTATTCAATTGAAATTTCATTGTTGGTTACGGTCACTGTTAAACACATTTAAATATCTTAAATTTTCAAAGTAATATACACAATTATTGTAATTTGTATATGCAAAGGATATTACAGAAGGGAGAACTTTCGATGTAAGTGCTGTTAAATTGTTTTAAATCGAAATTCGGCGTTTTAAAATCGCCAAATTTCATACACAATACTAAAAAGCAGAAATTATGCTTTTCAATAAAAATGGTTGTAAATTTACCATGTTTTACAACGAATTAAAAATTAGAAAACAATTTCTCATCATGGGGTGGGAGTTCTATCTAACCATAAGAGGTGTAAAGAGTAGCAATCAGTGAAAAAAAAAACTTTTAACATCAGTTGATATCATTTGCAGTGAAATTAAATTGTCAGTTAAGTTTTAAAGTTAATATTAACTTCTGCTCACGTCCCGCATATTGTCTCCCCCATGATGGGATTAGTTTTTAATTTTTAGCCTGTTGTAAAAACATGCTAAATTTAAAACCTTGGTTGAGTTTTGTTGAAATAATTCAATTAATTAAAAAATTATTTTTATTCCTTTAAATTACAGTTCTCGCATTTATTTTTACTTAATGAAATATATATTTACGTTATGAAATATATATTTACTTCCCCTCTTGCCCTTTGCCTCGAAGACAAATCTCTCAAAATATGGCCGTAGAATTTAGATCTCCATTTTACCACTGACGGCTTCCGAAAATGGCGATGAAGTGTAAATGATATTTATTTTGATATATTTTTCCCATTCGAAAGGCAAAATGTTGACGTGCCAGAAGGGAAACGGAAATATATTGCACGCAGAGTTACAGAAAGTGCCACTTTGTTTCGAAAAAAAAAAAAAAAAAAAAAACACTTTTACTTAGACGTATTGGCTTTTTTATGCTGAATATATTTTTAGATTATAGTGTGCGTTTCTGATTCTCTATGCAGCCTTTTCTGTGTGCTCTGAATAAGCTCTTTTAGTTTATTCTAATTCGGCTTTTCTCAACATTTGTGACACACACGGTCCGGTAAAATATGAGAAGAAAGAAGTCCCGGACAGATGAATACTTTCTTTTTAACATGGAAATAAATGAATAAATAGATAAAATAAAATGAAGTTAAACATATATATGATACTGTTAAATTAAAAATGATTTGCAAACCTAGCTTTTACCGGTTAGAGTGGGAATTGGCCAGGTAAAGGGTCACTCTCTAGGAACTATCTAGGGTCAAAACTTCAGCTTTCTTTCCCAGTATGGACTTTGAAACTTTGTGAATACTACAGGTTTTTGTTTTTCTTGATTCACGTCATCAATTTGAAAGCTTTTAATCATAATTGTTTATATTACCCAATTAATTCATTTCTGAACTGTGTAAGCTAATGTTTTGTGGTTGAAATGTTAGTCGAATTTTGTTCAAGTGAACAATTACTTAACATTAAATTCTTGGATCGCTCTTTTGCATAGATAGTATTGAGGTGTCTGTTCCACAGACTAAAAATGAATAGACCGCGCATCTCCCGATGAAGCAGTGGATGTCAGTAGCGCTAAGATATATCACGTGATCTACAGCGAAACCCTCTCTTTCTCTCTGACGCGTTAAAATTTTTGGCGATCATTTGCAAGCTGTTAGTAGGCAAATGCTTCCTTGCGCTTTCCGATCGCTCGATTATTCCGATAGCTTCGCGAGACATTTGTTTATTTGCTGCTTGCAAGTTCCATCTCCGACAAACAATCCATGGCACGAAATAGAAAAATAGAATTTTCTACTTGTTTCAAATTAGGTTTCAAAAGTTTTTCTTTTTTTTTGGGGAGGGGGGGGGATGCAGTGTATATAGATGAGCATATGAATTTAACAGAAAACATTCAATGCCTATGCATGTATCACAGAACACATTCAGTTCTTTGATGAAAGGGTAATAATAAAATATTTTAAAAGAGCACAAACATGCAAACAAAAGTTTCATTTTAAAAGGCGCAGGATTTTACAATATTTGGTAAAATTTACCCTTTTTTTTATTCAACGAAATTAAAACATAAACAACTTTGAAAATGTGTGTTAATCATTACAATTTAAACAGCTTTTAACAGAAAAGTTAAAAAGTCACTTAACTGTATTTAGAGACGTTTCCGATTGTCTTTTGTATTTTTGAATAATAATGTTAATTGTTCTAAGTTCTAATAGTAGTTCGATTCAATCAAAACCTATTTAAGCTTATAGATAAAGCATTTTCTAAGGGTTCTTAAAAACATTGTTTACTCTACCCCCCCCCCCCCGCCCGAAATTGCGAGAAATAATCTTTAAAAAAGCAGTTGCTTTACGTATGTACAAACAATTGATAATTAGTTACACATAGTTCAGAAGAGAATGAATAAAAAAACATCATAAGTAGGGGAGGTGATTTTTTAAAAACGCTATTTTTGAGACATGTCCTCTCATTCTGCTTGTGCGGTATAAGGTCGTACCGACAGATGAATAGTGCAAAAAGGTCGAATTACAAAAAATAGAGTATTTCACTTTTGCTGTAACTTTTTCCAGAAAAAAAAGGCAAATACTTCTAATTGAATAAAATGTTTAAATGGTAATTTAATGGCATTTAAATCAAGACTTTACATTCCCTACAAACTATGCAAAAACATTAATTTGTTGAAATAGAACTTATTGAAGTCACAGATTTACACTATCGGTGAGGATATGGATTTCTATGCATTCTGTGTGATCAAAGATAGCAAGCGAAAACCCGCAACTAAAATTGTTAATTTTTTTCATAAAATGTTACTCGCCAAAAAAGTGATAAAAATCTTTCTAACTCTATTTTTAACAATTAAAGCAAGAGTTTTGAAAATAACTGAGATATTATTACAGACTAAACTTACCTATGGAATGTTATTGGTCCTCCCTTGACCGATTTTTCTTTGCATCCAAATGCACAACATTTAGAAACCATTTTATCTCAAAACAACAGTACATCTCCATAGAAGTGCATGCTATGATCCGCTGCGGTGGTTGTAGATCACGTGGTTAAACCCAGGTAGGTTCTGGCGGCGGAAAGGTTACCACACACTCTCTCTATGTATCTTTACTCTGTGGTCTGTTCATATTTAGGTAATAAATGAGTTCATCCCACTTGCCTGTTATGCTTTTCTTTGGTTTCTTAATACATTTTGTTCCTGAAATCGTCAATGAAATGTAAGCATTTTATCACTGAAAATTATGAAAAAACTTCTTAATGACAAGTTTCCAATATAAACATGTTACATTGTTTTCTAAGAATTCGCTTTGGGAAGTACTATTTATTATTATTTATCGTTTTTGAGTATTTTTTAATACGCTTTTATTAGTTTCGCATGTGGATTTGTTGGTTTGTATGTATGCATGTAACTCTGAATAACAAGTAAAATTCACGCTCTTTACAAACATAAAAAAAATATATTTAATACTGTTATTAATACTAAATTCTAAACTACATTACACGTTGATGTATTATAAGTGTTTCAGTTTATGTATATAACTCCGAATAAAAGATAAAGATTACGTTCCTTGTAAATATAAAAGTAATATATTTAATACTATTCTTAATACTAAAGGCAAAATTATATTGCATGTTGCTGTATTATAAGTGCATATAAACTTAGCGGATATTTAATAGTTTTGAAAATTAGAGGGAAATTAGCAAGAGTATCATGAAATATAGTTTAACCTTTAGTATTAATGATAGTATTAAGTTAATTAGGATGAATCCTAGTTTAAGGTCCGGCGATAAATTATTAAATCAGGCAACCATTAGATTTATGGTTTCTAATTTAGATTTATGGTTTTCTGGCAACCATTTATTAATTCTGCCCACAGTCTGAAAAAAATCGCCAAACCCGGACCCTAAAGTAGGAATTTTCCGTCTATTATACTTAATCTCTACTAATAATAAATCTGAAGGTGGTTCTGTCTGTCCTTCTTTCTTTCTTTCTTTCTTTCTGTCTGTCTGTCTGTTACGCGCGTAGCGCCAAAACCGTTCGGTCGATTTTCATGCCACTTGGCACAAAATTAGTTTGTAGCATGTAGTTTTGCACCTCGAAGCGATTTTTCGAACATTCCATTTCGTTCTTTGTCTATTCGAATTCTTAGAGGAAATTCGATAAAATAGGGAAGAAATATTCCATACACATTTTCAAGTCTTATGTCATTCGAAAGCTTGAAATTTTCTGCACAAAATGACGTTTTTTCGAAGTTTCTACGATTATCAGGAGAGCTGTAACAATTGTTTTTAGAATCCCGAAATTCAAGGCTTACCTTCAGTAAAGCAAGCCAAACGATTCTAAAATGGCTTTGCTCGCGAATAAAATTTGTTTGAAAATAGAGATGAAATGAATTATTTTATCAACGGAAATCAACTTTTCATGTTGTTACCATGGTTACGTTTTTATTTCGTTCTTTTTCCCTTAATAATTTTAAAAATGTATTTGTTTTTGTAACAATCCAAACTCCAAGCCTTATTAAAATTAGTCAAATGAAATATTAAAAACCGTGATAAGATGGCACCTGTCAATCAAATGAGAAATCGAATCCTTTCCTTAAAATACAGGATACCATTCTAAATTTATCGTCTGCAAAACATATTTTACTTCATTATTAATTTATCTTCTCTACTAATAATAAAGCTGAAGGTGGTTCTGTCTGTCCTTCTTTCTTTCTTTCTTTCTGTCTGTCTGTCTGTCTGTTACGCGCGTAGCGCCAAAACCGTTCGGTCGATTTTCATGCCACTTGGCACAAAATTAGTTTGTAGCATGTAGTTTTGCACCTCGAAGCGATTTTTCGAAAATTCCATTTCGTTCTTTTTCTATTCGAATTCTTAGCGGAAATTCGATAAAATAGGGAAGAAATATTTCACACACATTTTCAAGTCTTATGTCATTCGAAAGCTTGGAATTTTCTGCACAAAATGAAGTTTTTTCGAAGTTTCTACGATCATCAGGAGAGCTGTAACAACTGTTTTTAGAATCCCGAAATTCAAGGCTTACCTTCAGTAAAGCAAGCCAAACGATTCTAAAATGGTTCAGCTCGATAATAAAATTTGTTTGAAAAGAGAGATGAAAAGAATTATTTTATCAACGGAAATCAACTTTTCATGTTGTTACTATAGTTACGTGTTCATACTTATTTTTGTTTCGTTCTTTTTCCAGGGTTGCCAGACGTAGTATTTTTGATTCTACGGTAGTATTTTTTCGGCCCAAATAAGGAGCGTAGTATTTTTCTGGCAACCCTGTTTCCAATATACTAATGACTTAATTAAAAGATTTGGCGGATTTTTTTTTTTCATTTTCATAGATTTCGCATTTCAGCAACATTGATTTTGGCAACGTTTGGAAACAGTAGTATTTTGTAATATTTTTTTAGAGGAGGTATAGTATTTTTTGTTCCAATTCTCTGGCAACCCTGTCTTTTTCCCGGTGAAGATGCTTTGGGACCCTGCTTGGCGCGTTTTCAAAAAGTCAACTACGCAAAATAGCTAGGGTTACCACGCTTGGCGCGCCTATCGTTCATTTAGCGAGAAAAGGGTACCTAAAGCACAGATTAACGAAATATTGTATCAATTTCGATATTGCATCGTTTTTTTAAAGTGTTTCGTTTCGGAAAATGTATTGTTTTGTTTTTTAAGCTGGGAAAGAAAACTTTCTTCTTCTTTTAAACTTTGGTAAGATTTCTGTTGGTTCCTGTTATCAACAAAATTGTTCTTATTTTCTCTTTTGGCTTATTTTTGTCCATCTCCCTTGGGGTTGCATTCGAATGTTCCAAGGGGGTGTTTTACCCCATTTATCGGGTAAATCAGTGTTTTCAATGCAAGGTGATATGAATTGGTTAACAAAAGTGATATGAATTGGCGCGACCACTTGGCGATATATCGCCAAGCTTTTGATCGCCAAATATTTGACGCCAAATTGGCGAATTTTTTTTTTTTTTTTTTGATTTGGGTTCAATTTGGCGCTGTTGGCGATATTTTGCGAAAAATCCACTGAATGATGTTAAAAACGACGATCTTTAGGAGATTAATCATTGTAAAATATTTTTTTGCATTGTTTCGTAGCAAACTAGGGCTACAAATGTTTGAATTGTTATCTTGCTCACTCCAAGCACTATTTTAGCACTTAAGGCATCTACTAAGAAATTTACACGTAAAATTAAGTAGTGTGGGGTCCATATCAGATCTTTATATCACTTTGAAGGAATTATAGTTGAATAAAACTAAAATAGAGCATTTTTTCTGATATATCAATTATTTTACAAATGAACTTTTAATTTTATACCACGAGCAAAGCCGTGCGGGTACCGCTAGTACAATCCTATAACTTATATAAGTCAGTTTGATTAACTCTAAAAGCGTATTCGTTTAGTTTTTTGAACCTATATTTAATTTTAATCTTATTCGTATTTTTTACGACACTAAGCATACATGTAAAATATCACAGCCAAGATACTATTCGCTAGATACTATTCCGTATTCTTCCCACAGGTATTGAAATTGAATGATTCACCGGAAAGCAGGCGATAAATATCACTAATAATGATGATTGCAGTCGCAGCGTAAAATATGTAGCTCATCACAAACGACTTAAAGTGCAGACGCATAGACATACACGGCTATCCGAAGCAATTTGACTTGTAACACAAACTGCATTGGGAGATGTACATCAGCGGGAATGTATAATATATATTATCCTCTATTTGACGGGCTAAATATTTAGTCCAAATTAACTTGAGCGAAGTGCAGTTGGTTGCTAGCATTTCCGAGTTATGCAGTGCACTGTTCGGAGTAGTTGGTGCTAGGGGCAGTTGATTTCTAACCCTGAAGTATGTGTGTAATTTTGGTTTAGCTCTGTCCGTGGTATATGTATGGTTTGCTCATTGAGTATGATTTGATGCTCGAATTTGTCTTAGTTTTGGTTACAAGGTGGCAGAAGTTTATACATTTGAGTTACAAACACGTTTTCTCTGTTTTTGGAGATATGTTGGACGTTTTGTTTTTAAAGTTGGAATGTGTGTTATAGTGTAAGATCTTCGGAAAAAGGAGTTGAATCAGTTGCTAATTTCTAATATGCTAATTAAGAATATAGCTTTTAAATCTGTACCTCAGAACCAGAACGACGTAAGTCCAAAAATGGCGATTTTCACTTTATTAGTGCATTGTATGCAGAATCTTACTCCGCATCGACTCATGAAAACGTTATTCTATAAAACAAATTCCTTCATAATTATTTAGCTGCGTTAGAAGAGCGTGAGTCCCATACTTTGCATGCATCTGACAATCGTTTTTCCCCTCCCCTGAAAAGTTACGAAAATGGACTTACGTCAGTCTGATTCCGAGGTACAGAAATGTACAGTCAAAATATTGCTGAATGCGACAGACATTTAAGTACTTTGTACATATAAAAAACGATTTTTGTATGTACTGTCTGATCTTCTTAGGTATAACCTTCCGCGCATTTACGCATGCGTTAAGTCTTCTCTGATATTACCAAAGTAGGAGTGATAGGTAAGATAAACAATAAGGGGAAGAATAATGAAAAGCATTTTAAGCCGTATCAAAGAACGTGGAACGATGTTAATTTCAAACACATAGTTTAGTTGAATATGTCAAAAGGATGTAGAAAAGTTTTATATTGAAAACTTGGGAAAGTTATCACTCACAACCCATCTACCCTTTTTTGAGTGGAACTGTTCGCGAGTACCAGGCGCGGCATTCCCGGACGGACAGTAGGTATGTATCTACGTATGTATGTTTGTCCGTTCGTTTGTTTGCGTTTGTATTTTTATACAAACCTAGAGTTTGTTTCGGATGTTTAATAAATTTTTCATGATGGAACTTGGCATCCCAAGAGTTCCCGTAGAATAGTTTTCCACATTAAAAAAAAAAAAAAAGTCTAAAAATTTTGAAATTAGATTCACAAACTTATTTTTACACGAGCGAATTTCACGTTTCGAATTTCACATACATTTAAAATCTGTATAAAATTATACAGTCATACATATATTTAAAAAAAAAAACGAAACACTGGCTTGTGTTTGAAGACTATTAACACTACAGACCCGTGTAAGGTGTTTCTTTCAGGAATAATGTGCTTTATAAATTTCTGTTAGTAATTGTCTTTATATTAAAAAAGGCATCAGCTTCAAAATTTTCAATGATAAACCAACTTTTTTATCATATATTTGTGATCAGCATCATAATTTTACTATGTATACCTAATCGTTTTAAATTTGCTTCAGCCGTTGTTTCATAATTGAACTGAGTAAAAAACATCTAGTAATGTTAAAAAGATTTTTGATACTTGCGCATATAATACATGGGTGATTCTACAAATACGGGAATATTTCTAACATATAGATTTCAAAAAATTAATTTAAAATTAAAAATCTGAAAAAAATCAGCAAAGCACTTGATAAGTTACATAATTACAATAGAATATCAGCAGAGCTTAAATGTTTGTATTTTATTGTATTTTTGGATTTTTATTTTTTTGAAGGCATATGTGAATGATAAAAAGGACATGTGGATGACAAATTGGGTATGTGAATATAACACAGTAAGTATGAATAACACAAACACAATAGGTATATAAATGAAATTTTTTAACCAGTAAACTGTTAGACATAATTTTTAAACATTGTACTGTCATAGCTTGGCTTTTGATTCATCCACGTGGCTTACATTGGGGCACGTGAATGACAATAGAAAAAGGGCATGTGAATGACAAAACACAAGTAATTGTGTTCTCAAAAAGTCATATCTGAATATTTTTCGACTTCACTTCGAATTAGAACCCACAAATGTAAGCCTTAGGATTATTCATTATCAAAATTTATTTACATGAACATTTTACATGCATTCTGTGGGGCATGTTAATGACAAAGATAAAAAACACTTGCCTTGAAAGTTGAGTTTAGCTTGCCTTTTATCAAAAAGTAATTGCAGAACAGTAAACTTAATCCTCATCCATGAATAACAAAGTTCCATGCTTTATTTTAAGATATGTTGCCAGATTTTAAAATAAAACATTTCAGAGAAAAATATTTATACTTTTTAGACATGTGGATGACTGATAATCGGTGGGACAAAGTTTAGATTAACTTTTAGAGAGATTATTTTCATATTATTTTGCTTTTTTGTGATTTACATCTTGCACACATTCATATTTATAAATAAAAAACTCTTGAGAAAAAAATCACTTATTTTTTTTTTAATCTATGTTCCATTGATTGTGAAAATTGCACCTATGGGACAGGGCATGTGGATGACATTTCAATCTAATATCCTTTTTTTTAAATTAATAATAACTAATATTGACATTGTTGATAACGAAAATTACAGAACAAAAGACGCATAAAAATATTCCCAAAATAATGTTTTATTAAATTAAAAACAAAAAGAGCAATCAGTATGGAACACAAATTTGCCCGTTTTTTTGTAGAATCACCCACATATACCACATTAGGTGTGACAATGATTGTTGTTTTTTTTTTTTACCAAAGTGTGACAAAATTTTCAAAATTTTGCAAAAGTTGAGGAGACCCGCAGAAAGGCTGCAGAATTACTGTTATTGAAACTTAAAAACGGCGGCAACCCTATGATCGGACTAATTTTGCTTACATTCCTGCATCATCTAATTCTTTCATTAGTTTTTCAGCCAATTATAATACTTTAATAATTAGTTTTATTTGAATTAATATTAATTAGTGTAATTTACAATTAATACTTCTAATTTAGCGTTCGTCTTTCTTAGACCCCCCCCCCCCACCCATTTAACAAAGTTCTAGCTATGTGCCTGATCCACCATACTCGCATAAAAACTAAAAAGGAAAATATCCATCAATATTTTAAACAGTATGCATTTTATACAGACCTCTTCCGTAAAAAAAAAACAAAACAAATAAACTATATGAGTAAAAGATAAAAGCTTCTTTTTCTAAGAGTATGATTTAAATTTAGTTTAGTGGAAGGAAAATGAAGTCGGTTATTTTCTGGTCACACCTATTGAAAGTAAATTCCAGAACCTTTCAAAACCATTTTCTTTTGATGAACGAATTCCTCTCATTCTTAGTTAGAAAGGGAATTTAATCCGTCATCTTCTTTTCTCTTCTTCAAAACGAACTCAAATTGACTTTTTGGAAAGACGTCTTTTTTTTTCTCGTCGGTAGGGAAGGAGCGGTGAGGAAAATAATTTTCTTTTAAAAAATGTTCAGTGACAGGTATTTGCATTTTTCAAGGAAATTGATTGTAACACAGGCTCAAAGCTGTTGTTGAAAAATTTAAGCAAGGAAGAAGAAAAACTCGTTTCGTAACCGGGATAAGGCAAATAACTAAAGAAAAAAGTCTTCTTTGGAAATTTTGTTCACTAGAATACAATTTTATTTGTTAAATTTTGTTTTATATTTTCGGGAAACCCACAAAATAAAACATAAGCTGAGATAATTTCGTTTCAGGGAAATTGAATTCGGCTTATTATTATTATTTTTTATATTGTTGCTAAGTATGTATTTATTTTTTATCGTGTCCTATTGTTTCATTTTCGCTCGGCGAGATCTCTTTTATTCAACCAGAGTTAGTTTAGCAGTATTTTTTGTTTGAACGGATCATTGTTTTGTCACAACATGCTTAAATAACAATAATTTGCATGTACTCACATCTCATTTACAGTTAAATAATGACATATTAAGAACACGGGAAATTGAATAAGTTATTCCTCACAAATTGAAAAAAAAAATCTATCCTCGTTCAGATGTTGTGGTTTTGAACATAATCTAAAACAGTGCCGAATTTATCACAGATAGAACATATTTTTACTGTTAAGATTTGAATTTTACTTAAATTCCACATTTAGGGGTCTAAACTAAGTAACACATCCAGTTTCCTCTAGTACCCTTACACATACTTTTATGTGTACTCTTGTACGTCTTCTGGTATAATTTGTGGTAAGTAGTTTTTGCTGATAAAATCCTTTTCACAACATTAATTCGAATCTTTAAAATTCATTGTCGAGTCGTTGTTTCATGCCTATCTAGACCATGCCCAATATTCCAACACTACATAACTTGCTTTTCCATTTTAATGCAGTACTGTAAAAATTTAATATTACTTTGAAATGTCCGTTTTTTACCTCAAAAACCTCAAAAACAGTATGAAATAGTCGAAGATGTATTTCATACTTTTCCAGTTCCTCATTTGGTATTCTATAGAATACCATGACAGTGTCTGAAATATCAGTCATTTCACACATTGCTGGATAGTTTTAGACAACTTATACAGTGTAACCTCTATAACTCGACACTCCTAGGGACCACGAAAATACGTCACATTAAGCGGGTGTCGGCTTACAAAGGTTTCACAGTTTTAACTATTGTAGCATTTTCTGCGTTGTTCATTTACTAGTGCTTACGATCAACGTTATAAAAAATAATTTCAGTAAACAATTTTTTCCTTTCTTTCTTTTTTCCTTCTTTTTGTTTTTGCAAAATAAATAAGACGTTCTTAAACACCTTATTAGGAATAAATCCATAACTTTTGAAAAGAAGTAAGTGCTAATGGAAGAGCTTGAAAGATGAAGGGTTATGTGACCAAAACAGAAATTGCGAGTAGTTAAAGTTCAAAGCTTTGTTGTTGCAGCTTTTTTGCTCTCTGGTTTTGTCGTTAGTGTGAATATGGAATTGGTCTAATGACATCTACTTTTGGATGCACCAAATGTTATTTGCCTACCTGTATCTATTGCTTACCGTTGTTCGGATCGTTTATTTTTTTAAATGCAACAGAGCTTCTTCATGCTCCAAGCCTTTCAATTGTCGAAGAGAAAAGCCTTCTTCACATTTGCTTGAAAAACATTTGTAGTGATGCTGCTGCCCCGTTTCTACTCTGGGACTGCTGCTTTCCAAAACCTTCTTATCCCTGGACCCAACAGCACTAATAAGTGTGGTGTCTGGCTCTTCTCGGTAGTGGTGAAAATTCTCAAAAAGAGTTCTTTCCGGAAAACAACGAATAGATTGATCCAAAAGCAGCAGAATCCTCAGAAAAGGGTAATGGGAAAGAATATCGGTTGGCAAAAAGTGGACTAAAACAGTAAGTGTATGTCGACTTATGGAGGTTTCTGTGAATGTGTGTTAATTTAGAGAGGTTTATACTCCTTCAAATAAACATTGGGCTAACCATTGGTAAAACAAATGTCGACCTTTTGAGGTTGTAGAGTTATCCGCTTGTCGAGTTATCAGAGTTCCACTGTACACTGAATGCCAGATTGCAAGCTTTGGTGGTATGTATACAATAGGGTGGGCCGAAAAAGACTTATTTTTTATTTCGATGATGGGTAATGCGGATAAGGTGCCATTGAGAAAGCAAAGTGCACACAAAAAATGGAAATTTTTTGGTCAATTTCTTGATCTGCTGCAATTGCGTTAAAGTTTGGGAAAATGCAGTTTTTTTTCGAGATTTTGAGCAATTATTAAAGTTTCTTTTTTTCTTTTTTACATAACGGGTAGGAAAATGTGCCATTGGAGGCATAGAAATTTCATAAAAAAATTAGAGGTCTGTGGTATAATCCCTTCCTTTTCCACAAATGCTTAGAAGATTTGGCAATTTTCTGGGTTTTTTTTCTAGGTTTTAAATTAAATTTTGTCAAAACGTTAAAATGCTGTTTTTACCGTACTTATCTGAAATAACGACAATGTTTGTTACAGATAATGCACATTTAGATGTTTAGTGCTATTTTTTTTTTTTTTTTTGAAATAATTCAGTAAAAATCTTAAAAAACTGCATTTTTTTTTTCAAACTTCAACGTAATTGCTGCAGATAAAGAAATGGATCAAAAATTTTCAAATTTTTTGTGTGTACGTCGCTCTCCCAATGGCACCTTTTCCGCATTACCCATCATCTAAATTAAGAAAAAAGTATTTTTCGGCCTACCCTAGTATACAAAGGAATGCGTGTGTTTGCGTATTGATTCCCCACATTCTTTTTTACTTCTGGAAAAATCTGAAATGACAGTAAGCATCCATAAAGTATAAGTAAAAATAAAATATCACAAAAATATATAAAATAGGTTCTCCACATTACTTCCTGAAATGCGTTTTCAATAATTGATGCTTTTTAATGATTCAAAAGCATGGCAGTAAGAAACTCACGTAAGCCCGTTAGGAAAACCTTTCCTAAATGCAAAACTTTTTCGACATTTTCCTACTCCAAAAAAGTATGAGAAATATAGAGAATGGTCATAAGTTAAGTAAAACCTGATTTTTGGTATAATTGCTTATAGAGAATTTTGCACTTAAAAGTAAAGAAAGGCGGCAGTTACTTACTGCTTTAAGGCGACGTTTTTTTCTGTTTTTTTTTCAGATTTAAAATCGCAGCAGCAAAAACTACATTGAACGTGTTTTTGGGAAAAAATACCATAGTGTTTCTCAGCAGGAAAAGATAGATTTAAAATAATTGCACTCCTAGTTTATGACGAAAGTAAAATGTACATGTAAATAAATTTTGATAATGAATAGTCCTAAAGCTTGCATTTGTTGGTTCTTATTCGAAGTTAGACCGAAAAATATTCAGAAATGACTTTTTGAGAACACATTACTTGTGTTTTGTCATTCACATGCCCCTTATACAACTTATAAAGTACTCTGCTAATTTTTTTTCAGATCTTTAATTTTAAATTAATTTTTTGAAATCTACACGTTAGAAATATTCCCGTATTTGTAGAATCACCCATAATAGAATAATGGCTTCAGCGTGATTTATCATATGTTGCAAATACTTTTGTTAAAAATAATGACTGCAACTTCACGACCAGAATATTAAAACGGCATTTGTGAAATATAATGTTACTCTAGTATGAACTGGTGAAACTATTTATTGTGACAAAAACTTTGATGTAAGATTTTTTGCTCGAATAATGCAGTGTTAGAATCTTTTATTCCCACTAAGAAATAAATCACTGTAAATAATTCCCTTTTCACTGAAAAATGATATGCTTCATGTCCTTCTAAAGATCATGTGCAGTGATGAAAATAAAACTTTGAAACATTAAATTTTTTCTTGAATACTTCAAACGTATGTGAATAACTGTGACCTTTACGAAAAGAGGTAAAAGAGAGAGAGAGAGTACGACTGCACGTAAGACTAAGAAAGACAATTTAAATGTTTGATGGAATTACTCTTTGATATTGTCTTCGTAGAATTTTGAATTGCCGATTCTTTTAAGCGTCTCTTTTGAAATTACTTGTGAAATATAACCTGTAGTCAATTTTGAGTTTCTTGGCATAAGTGAAAATAGCAATAAATATGGTCTAAAAATTTTACTTTGGAAAAGGATGTATAAGGAAATGGAAGTTTCTGTAACTTGAGATACACTTTACTGTGATTTAAAAAAAGAAAAAAAAATCCTTTAACATGGGTATTTCTTTAAATACAAGTGAAAATATTACATTGAGGTAATTATGTAAAGAGCGAATACCTTGTTGGTTGGAATTAATACTGAATACTAGGGATGCACCGATAAGCACCCATAATTGGCCGATTACCGATTAATCGGGTGTTGATAAAATGCCGATTAATCGGCTGAGCCGATTAATGATAAGGATAATTGTTTTTCTACTACCAATTTTACCATCACTGTTTTTTATCTCTTATACAATTCCAAGTTTAGAAATAGTAACTTTTTTATTTCTGGGAGAAGATTTTTTTTTCCATTTTCCTAGTTTTCACAAAATAGTTTCAATATTTCATCAAATTTCTTAGAACCAATTTTCATATTAGTGTCAATAATATTATTAACACATTGTTAGTTATTTTAGTTGGAAATAAAAATTTATAAAAAAAGGAGGGGAGGGGGAGTGTGTGGTGAACACTCTAATTTAGGAGTACTTTTAATTCATATATTTCAGTAATTAATAACAATTTAATTCAATACTTTTATTCTTTGAAAATTAGAGGTTATCTGAAAGCACTGTGATAAGGAGAAAACTATCGCTACATGAAAAATGTTGCATCATTGTCTATGTATATTTATTCAAAGTAGCACACAATGAAACACCGTAACTGTTGACCACTGAGCTGCTAGTTGCCTAGAAGAAGCTGTACGGTCCGTCAACACCATGCGGATCAGGTGTCTATTTTCGCGCTGACGTGACATTTCGGGGTCCACTCCCGGATTTCCGAGTTGTCCGACACTCGTCCGTCCACTGCTTCCAAACACGCATCACTGTGCTGCTGTTACGCTGCACACGAGCTGCTACTTCCCAATAAGGAAATCCAGATCCTCCCCCGTTCATACTCCGAAAGTTGTTGAAACCTCGCTCTTTTTTCGTCAAAGTGGCATAAGCAACGTCTGAGCAAACGTTTACCACAAGCAGATAACCACCTATAACCATACACGCCTTGCTGCCGCCGTCTATTTATTCGGATAAATCCGACCTTCAGAGGGCACTGCTCAGAGTACGCATGCGCTACGAGTCTAAAATTCTAATCAATTGCATATAATACCCTATTTTGCATTTGCTGAAAATTTCAGCCCATTCGCGCAAGTCCTTCATGGTGTTGCAATTGAAGATGGTGAGTAAAAGCATGGTGAGTAAAAATGTGCAAACTTTTAGTTTAATAGCAGTTTATGTGGTTATTTAGAAAGAAATTGAATTCCGGACGATTCATGCATTGCATATTTCACAAAATCCTTTCTCGTTTTAAAATAGAGAATATTTCAAAGTTATATTTCGACGGAGATAATCGTTTGATATTATAACAAATTTAGATAACATACTATCAGTGGTTAAATGCAGAGTACATTTTTTGTAACTCAACTATTCGTGAAGCTTTCAGCACAGCTTGCGTGTTTAAATCTCAAACATCGTTCGTTTAAAACGCAACAAATTTTCTTAAAGCAAGATAATAAATAAAAAAATAAATAAATAAATAAAAATGAAATAATAAATAGATAGGGGGAAAGGGGGAACTTGTGAACAGTATTTTTATTTCTTTATATTTCAAAATCAATTTCTCAAAGCAAAAATTTCCTCATAATCGAATTGCCCCTTTGTTGTTTCAAGGAACTTTCTGAGATTTTTTATAACTTATTGACTCTATAACTTTATTTCATGATATCTTTTAAGAAAAATCTCTTCATTTGTTCACATATGCCCTTATATTGGAGCAAATGTGAACAAGACTCGAATATATATGAACAAGATACAGAAACATAAAATGGTTCATTGCTCAAAAAAGTAAGGAGTGACACTGCCGCCGTTTGAGAATTTTAAAGATTGTTTACTTGAATTAAGAATGGTTACAATGGAGGGGGAATGAGGGAGATCGCCCGTCCCCCTTAAGTACTCTCCTTCTGTAGTTTTTGCGATTTTGAAGTTCAAAAAAGTTAATTTCAGATGATCTTTGATTATATTGAAAGAAACGGTGGGGATTTGGGGCTCTGCTCTGGAAAGATTTTGAAATTGAAGACCGAAACAGTTGTAATCAGCATGTGTTAACGAGGATACGTGGTAATTAAAAATGGGCAAGTGAAAATATAAATAAATAAACCTACCCTCAATTGGAAAATTTCTGGATCCTCCCTTGACTTCAAGTTATCTTTGTAAAACATGTCATGTTTGCATATGCCCTTTTTATTCCAAATAAATATATGCAAAATATGTGTCGTAAAAATGGTGTGTGCAATGTTTAGTTCGACCGTCAATGGGGGCTATTTGAGTTTTTCACTTAACCCATTAATGCCTAAGATTTTCCCACAAAGATATTTTGTATACTGGTTACAAACAGTGTTTAATGGACAGGAAAAATAAAAGAAAGAATCGTCCCTTAAAAGTTACGATAAACCCCAGAGGGTACATACTTTTTTTACTAATTTTTTTTCTGCCTACGATATAATATTTAAAAAGAAATTTTATAAGAAGAAATTAAATCAGCAATTAACATAAACTGGGAAGCTGGGAATAACTTTGAAAATTTAGCTTTTTTTTCTTGAGATTGTGAACGATGTGATTTTTGATAAAGATCATATTAAAACTGCTACAGAACACACTTTACGATGGTTATGTGCTGCAATCTGTTAATAACGAATTGAAACAATACCGAGGTTCTTATTGAACACTATTATTTGGTTGAAATGTTCATTTGGAGGAAATTCAGACCCTTTTTTGGACCGTCCTAAAAAAAGGAATCTAGGCATTAATGGGTTAATGTTATCGTGCTCCTCTGAAACGGTGTCCTTTACCTTGACATTGTTTTTCTATTTTAGGAGTAACAGGGAAGTGTATTTGGCTCGGAATTGAGCTAGGCGACTTTCATATAGTGTTCTTACTCTAATCCGCTCTAATATAGTACGTTCCTTTTTTACTTAACTCTCCAAAAAGAGGCAAACGTTGTCATACTCAACTTACCAGAGGAACTATTTGCGTGAGAAATATTCGTGCTAGGGCGGCTGGAGGCATTAATTTATTTAATGAAGTTAAATTCTATAAGGTAATCTTAATGCTCTAATTTCGTTTTATTTCCATGCACAACCTTTTGTTTACATGAATTTTTGTTTCTATGCAAAACATGAAAGTCAATTAACGTTTTCTTACTACAAAATATTTCTTATGAAAGAGAAGAATGATTGTCGTGGTGTCAACGATCTGAAAATCTCCTTTTATTCCAGGAACATTTGTAGACTATCTGAGTTCAATCCATTACTTTTCGACAATCTTCGGGAAAAACAAATTTCAATCGTTCAATTCGAATCCATTTGACTATCTCATTCTTGCTAGAATAAAAAAGTTACTGAAAACGCAGCAAAACATCACATGTATGGAATTGAAGACATTTTGCAATCCTAAATCTCTTTTCAAAAGTAATAGACTGTGATGTAAACAGATACTAATTCTCCAATTAGCTATACATCATAAATATGTGAAGTACCTAGTGACCTGCTCATCGGGACTTAGGTTTGGAGGAACCCGCGCTGATTGTCTGAGATCGTAACGACCCACTGAGTATACAAAGGATACGTGTTTGTAATTTTTGTGGGACGCCCTAGAAACATGTCGGTCGTTCAGCAGTTAACATGGATACACTAGATAAGAGAAAATTTATTTTTCTTTCAGCTCGTGTTAAAATTGTGAAAATTTATATGTCTAGTGACGCTATCTATCAATAACTAAGCGACTTACTCTCTATTGAGGATGTCTGAACTCTCGAGAAAATTACTCTCCCACTTATATCTGGCTACAAGAACCATAAATATAGCTATTCATCCTTATATATATATATGGGAAATGATGAAAACATTACAATCTCATACATTTACTATAGATTATCTTTAAATCTCAAAAACATTACTTACTCTTTTATGTAATGTAAAACTGCACATGAATTCGTAAACATTTTCTTACCCAAAAATAAGTAAATGAATAAAATAAATAAAACAAAGCAATTTCCCCATTTAATTATGAGTCCTAAAACGTCAACAGCATTAGTTTAAGAAAAATCATTTGCTTTGCTACCAGCGTCCCTTTTTCCCCCATCTTACTGTCCTTCTGTATTTCGCATACCTGAGATTTTTACAGCTTTATAAAATGTTTTTTTTTTCCTAACAAGATTAAACGAACTGACTCTCGATTATTCAACAAAAAATGCCCTGGGTAAGTAATAAAATTACTTTCGCCAAATTAAACATTCTCAGGCGAAAAAACGTCGCCTAAAAAAGGAATTCCACTAATATTTCCTCACTACGAGCTATCCGCAGTTTTTTTACTCGGATTTTACGAGAAAAAATACGTCATCTTATATTAATGGGAAAATGTTTTGGGTTTAAAGCAAAAAATAATGTAGGAAGCTTTTTCGCTATTTTTTTTTTTTTTTTTCATTTTTTTTCCACTTTTCTTGAAAGGAAAAGTATTCACTTAAGTCCCCGATTTCAGTGTTCTAGAATTATTTCTCTATTGTTAGAATACTAAATTGATCTGTTTTTAAAGTAGCATAAAATTCTTATATGCCTATTATATTCTTAATTTATTGCACTTTTTCACGTACATAAGTCATAATTTGAAATTGCAAACTGTTCGTGAGCTCTTATTCGTTGGCGCTTTTGATTAAAATGTACGTAATCTTCCGCGCTGCGCTAATTGTAATATTGAAAATATTGAAAAATGTACGAAAATTATGACGAAAAAAAAAGCTGCATATGCGTAGATTTAACATACTTATCCGATTTCTAAAGTGAAGAGTAATTTCACCCAAAACTCGGACACCGTGCAAAATACCTTCCTTTGCTTGGTCTTAGTTTATCCCTCCATGGTCAAGAAAAGTTGCGACCTAGTATTGGTAATAGTAAGCGTGCAGTATTTTTAAAATGGTGCCAAAACAAGAAAAACTGATATTGTCTTGGTCCGTCATCACTGTGGCATAGATGCTGTCCTTGAGTTCCTTCAACGTTTTTGGTAGTAGGGATACATGAGCACGGTCATTAACCCATTTATGCCCAGGAGCCTAAAAATGGGACGCTTGTTAGTTACTGCATACAAAAACCTGTAATGGGTATATCATTTTACTAAAGCTGTGTTTAACAAGTTAAATAGTCCTTTTTCTTGAGAAAACCTGTTAGACCCACTATTTGGACATCAGAGTTTATTTATTGACAACTATTTTCAGACAAATCAGTCAAGCAACGATCCAGTATGGGGTAGCCACAGAAAGTAAGTTTTTTTTAGCGAACTTATTAACTTATTTTTCATAAAATCAAAATATTTTAAAATGATTTGCTTAAAATTGATCACATATGCCTTCTGTAATGTTACTTTGCAAAAGTAAAGTCAAGTAAGGTCGTATTTTGCTCACATATCTGAAAAATATCCCATAAACAGGGCGTTAAATAACTTAATAAATGGCAACGGCAAACTATTTCAAGCCTAAAATGTAAGTAAACCTTTCCAAGTGAGAGTTTTAAGCAGATAAAAATTGAAAAAAAAAATGTTAAAAAAAATTTGGGCATAAATGGGTTAATATGCCCCTAAAGTACTGCAAGAACAGATGGACATCATGCATATTAAAGCAGTATTTAACCGCCTCTAAGCCAGGGCTAAGGCAGGAAACATGCAAAACACCACCAGCTCGTTTATTCCATCCATGGACTGCAGTTTCGTGCTTTTAGCACTCGTCAGTATTAGTTACTAGTTTTTTGACTTTCTTTGCTTCTATAAGAGGATTTCTGCCTGCAGCTCGTTTACTTCCTATTCCATGCTGACGAGTGCTAAAAAGCAGGAAACTACAGTCTATGGATAAATAAACGAGTTAGTGGTGCTTTGTATTACGCATATTGTAACCTAATAAAAAAACCGCTTTTCTTGAAAATACTGCACCTGATTATTTTAGCACTGTGTTATATTAGCACCTGGTTAACATAATTCCAAATCTTAATCAGTTTGTAGTTATTTTCAGATTTTCCATCGTAGTACAAGGTAATGCTTTAGATACATAGCGTTGTGAAAACGAATGAATCATCTGTAGTATACCCCTTCTCCCCAAAGACATTTTATAATGTCTTTGAATTCCGTTGTTAGAAAAACCTTTTTAGAAAGCTAACCTCAAAGAGTTACATCCTTTATGCCTTATTTTGTTTGATTGGCTAAAAATGTTCGATGTTAAAGATGTATTCTACAAAAGGACATTTGAGTTCAATTATATTGAAAGTTGCCACTTCGCTTCTTTCAGAATACGTTATGTTCCCTATTTAACGCTAAAAAAAACCAAAACAGGTTGAATGCTGCTACCATATTAAGTTTTGTTTCCTATCCCTTCGATGCACTGAGCTGTGAGGGAGAACTGCCTGAAATGAAATTAAACACGAAATTAATGCGGTTTTGATGAAAAAGGATTTAGTCTCAGAAATGTACAATCACATTTTACTCAAAATGAAGGCTTTAGAAAAATCTGCATATTTCATGTCAGTATAGCGTCATTACGTGGGAGCGGAGATGGTGTTTTACCCCAGCTGATGCCCTTTTGGAGGGTGACACCCAAAATAAGTTAAGGGATTGAATAATACATAAATATTTAAATTATGAAATTTTCTTCCTCTGTATTAATTTTGAGATTTTTCTTTATTACCAAATGTTATAGATATTATTTTTCGCAATAAGTTCACCACAAAACGCGTTCGTAATTTATATTTGTCTCTTAGTATATTTTAGGTTACTTAAACTTTCGTTAAGTACACTACATTGTTAGAAACTGTACATTGAACACATTTCTTCCGCCAGACGGCGCTGTGGCCAGAACACAAACAAGGACCTTAAAGTCCTTAATAGAACTTTTTTTCAAAGTCTTCTCTCCCAGCTTTCTTAGTGTAGTGTAGTGTTGTGTAATTTGCAATTATTGCTAATTAAATATGATCTTGTATGTTTAATATGAAAGTTTCGTGTTTCATTTATGTCATGTATATGTTGTGTGAGTGTTATGTATCATAATAGCAGACGATCATCTCCCAGATAAAAACAGATGAAGAACACAAAAAGTAAGCTGCATGCTTTCCTTGCCTGTCCTACCGATCATCAATTTCTAATATACATAAACAAAATTGAATTGTTTCTGAAAATTGCATGAATTTATGTTTTCATGTGCAATATTAATTTTATGTGCGAGGAAGGGAGTGACAATACAAATTACTAGAGTCCAAGCTTCTATATAGGGACTCTACCACCTAGAGTGACACCCATGCGAAGAACACCACTGGTTATGCATATGATATACTAAGTGCTAATAGTTCAAAACTCATAATTTAACTTTTATGGATATTGCTCTGTGTTTGAAAATTTTCATCAGAAACAACTCTTTTACTATCAATTAATTAAGCTCAGTAGGAATTGCTTTCCTGCTTTATTTCTTAAATTTCAATTCTTCCTTTGAAAGAATTCTCTAAGAATAAAACTTAGCTAATGCTGTCAACTTTGGTGAAAAACTGTTGACTAGCTTTTAAGTGACAAAAAGTAATCTTATTTCGGACAATGCTACGGGAATAGACACCAGACAAAGCAGACCTCTTCAAAAAGTTCCCCCGTGACGCTAACTGGCGTTATATATTCCCTCGGTATATAGAAAACAAAATGGCTCGATGCTTTTTGTCCTTTCAACTGTCAAAAACGTCCTTAAAACCTTCTCGCTCGAAGAGTCAAGCAATGGCTCGGAATTCTTATTATGATGCTTGTAATGCGATCTCCGGTTCGTTCTTCAACAAAGAGTCAAAGTACTCTTTATTAGAGTTGGATTCTTCTCTGTGGAGGGAGGAGAGAAACTTTATTGAATTTTGTCGTGGATAGCTCGTTTGAAATGGACGTCGACAATTCTGGGAATTTTAAGAAAGCTTTGTTTCTCTGATCGATATGTAAAGAACCTTTCAAGTTAAATGAAAGTTGATGTCATCTGTAATGCACTTTAATGTAAATAAATTAGTAATTTAAACAGGTTTAAGAACTGTATGTAAAATCAGTGGTTTTTTTATTCATAGAATTGAATATATACGTGGAAATTACATTTAAGGTTCTCTTTTTTGTTTGTTTGCATCAGAAAATTACTAGCTGGACTATGAAAAGAAATGAATGACGGAGATGACGTCATAATTAAAGGATCTACTGAATTTTCAACAACTCTGTTATTTTTTACAGCACCTCAAATATTTTTCTGACATGAGGTACAGCATTGAACAGCCGTCCACATTGTCTAGGGTTCACAGAACTCAGATCCGGCTAGGGAGGTCTCGGGTTTGAATCCCGACTCAGGCATGGATGTACTTTCTCTCCCATGGCCTTTGCTTGTGTGAATGTGTAGTTTTGTTGTAAATATTTGCCTACCCTGTACACGGGTTGCTATAGCATGTGTATTCTGTGAAAGTTGGACTTCACAAAAGATCAACGTACAATTGGAGTGAAACAGGGTGCCCAAAATTACCAGCCTTGTTGGCACAAGATGTTAATAATAACAACAGCATTGAAGAAAGACAGGAAAAAAAAATAAAATGATGAAGCACTCTTTCATATTCAATAAAGGTTTGAGACTAAAAAAAATCGATAGTGGCCAGTGGCTAGTAAACCCAAAAAAGTTAGTGGCCACTTTGGCGTTATTGATGGCCACTTTGAAAGAAGTTCCAAAATTACAATCCTACTTTACTTCATTCTGCATATAGTAATCTTTTACACTATGTACTTGCATATACAGTGCGTATCGAAATGATAGGTCCACCAGTAAAAACGAAAGTTATGCTGGTAAAATTGGTTGTATTATGGAAAAAGTACTATTTTATAAACTACATTACTTCATTCAATGTAAAATAGCTTATAAATAATTTACAAATAATAGGAATAATGAGAGAAACTAAAATTAGATGAAACAGCTGTTTCAAAAAGATAGGTCCAATGAACCAAGCATAAATAAATGTTGAATTAATAGAAATTTTTCTGATTTTTTTTTCTGAATAAGCTCATAAATCCTATTTGGCATGGTTTATACAAGTTTTCGCAAACAATTTATCCCGATTTTTGACCATTCGGAGGAAATAGCCCTTTTTAAGTCTGCAGTACTGTTGTACTGCCTTCCGCCTGCATATATCGCTCTCGCGAGTATACCCCATATGTTTTCTACTGCATTCAGGTCGGGGCTGCAAGGTGGCTAATCGATAATTTGTACATTATCCAGAAACCATTTGAAAGTGGACTTTGCAGAGTGCAGAGGAGCATTGTCCGGTTGGAACATGAAGAATGGGCCTCCAATGGGTTTTGATTGTGTAAGAAAACATTGTTCAAACAGCTTGTTATAGCCAGCAGCATTCAAATGATTGTCTACAAATGACATAGTATCAGTTTTTCCTGTCCCTCTGAATCGGGCACACATCATAACGGAACCGCCATCAGCTTGCCTCTTCGAGAATATCTGTCTATCGTTACGCAGATCGTGCCAGTAATAATGCCAACCACCTGGATAATCCAGGTTGAATTCCTTTTTATCACTGAATATCACACGATGCCTATCTTGTTTCCAGGACATCACTTCCTGCGCGAATTTCAATCTCTTTTCTTTGTACTTTTTAGTCAAGTTTTCGGAGCCACTTTCCTTTTCCCGTAAACTAAATTGCCGAACTTCTTTACCGCTCTGTGGACTGTAGATTTTGATATTGAAGAGTTTAGTTGTTTGACCAAAGTGGACATGCTTATTATTTCCAGATTTTAGGTCCCTTACTATAGTGCTTTGTTATCTGGGTGTCACTTTTGATGGCGGCCAGATTTTTTACTGCTATAAGCATTTCTAAATAGCAAAAAATTGTTTGCAACACTTTGCGATGTGTTTAATTTTTGTGTTTCGATTTTCCAGACTTTAAATGCATCAGTTTTCCCCTGCTCAACCAGCGAAAGGCTGCAACGACAACCCGTTTTGTTTGACTACAAAGAGCTGTTCAAATCTGTTTAAATACCTTCACAGCAGCAAGCATAATCCCGTAGTAAGACTAAGCAACGATACTTATGCAAATTTTTGGAAATAAAGGTGGTTGGGGCAAAATTTCTGAAGGCAGACCTATCTTTTTGAAACGGTCTGAAAATGAAAATTTGCATCAAATAAGAAGAAATGATTTATTTTTAAGAAATTTCATCAAACATAGTTATAGCAATTACAGATATATAATCACTATTAAAAAAACTATTAATCACTATTAAAAAAAGTGATTCTTATTCTCAATGAAGAGTCGAAATTTCGAAAAATAAGGGTGAACCTATCATTTCGAGACGCACTGTATCTTAACTAAATTCTTTGCATTTTTTGGATTGAAATTATGTATTTAGATGTTTTGTATAGCAGATGGGTCGATTTTCTCTCCAAGTTAACATTGGCAACTAGCGACGATGCTAATGGCCATTTCTTTTCATCATCAGCATGATGCATCGGCAGTTTGTAATTTTGTTTAGAAAAAAAAGCAGGTCGCCAGTTTGGCGACCAACATAGCATCTTGTAGTCGCCAAAAAGTAATTTTTATTCGCCAATGTCGAGTGGCGACCGCTTGAACTCAACATACTTATGTTGTTAAGTTGTTGCTGCGCAGTCATCATGTTAAAATGAGCATTATATTCACTTTTTCAATCACAACCTCCTTAAGAAAAAGTGAATAAAAAGGAATAAGTCTTTTGGCAATCTGATTAGCAGCGCTATTTATACTAATTTGCTGATATATTTTTGCCAACGACTTGAAGTAAGGAGTATTTTCTCTTGTCTACACGACTCCCTCTAGTTAATTCAGACAATCGAGTATTTAATATGTTTAAAATTTTAAAGGAGTGATGTAATCCAACTCATGAACATATCTCTCTGAACGAATTCATCGAACGAATTCAACGAAATCTTTCATATAGATTACAAAAGAGGGGAAGGGGTGGCAAAAACGTTTTTTGACCAAAATTCATCGTAAATATATGGAAATAAACTGAATTTCAAAAATTAATTTACATACTATGCATAATTATTTTACATATTTTCGTAAAAGTAGCACTTATATATTCCAGAAGATGTAGACATTTCTGTAAAAACTGCTAATTTATTTGTTGGTGGTTGTCTCAAAACACGCTAAGTTTTTTGTCAAACGTTACCAGAAAAGATGAAAGCATACACGAAAAGTATCATACTTACATTTAAGGAAAAATATAGAAAATTCTTGAAATAGCAACATTTAAAGCTATGCATTTTTCACTGCGTATGCGCAAATGACAGCATTTTATAACTGTAAACAGCAAATTCAAAGTCCTACAGATGCTTGAACTCATTAAAAAAAATCCAGTTGAACATCTTAAAAATTAAAAAAAAAAAGATAACAGCAATCTTATGAGCCGATTTTCAATAATTCTTGGACAGTCGTCGAATCGTAAATGATCTTTTACAAATTTGTACACACACAGGCTCCACTGTCCCCCCCCCCCCGCACCTATCACTCACTACATGTAGTTTAATTGGTTGGATGGGGACATGAATAGTGCTCTGCTTTTTGAACTAAAATAGGAGCACAGCATCCCTTATTACCAGTACTCACGGATGTACTAATTTGACTTTAGAATTCGGAAGAATTTGAGTACACGAGCATATATAACGTGACCCAGTTTCCATTAGTAAACACGGTCGATCTTCGACAGACTGGCGTCAAACATTGTTCATTTTGGTTACAAGTCTCACGCATATCCGATTAGGTTACTATGCCAAAAATTATAGAAACGAATGGTCTCTTATAAAGCAGTAAGTAACCGCCCCTAAGCCAGGGCTAAGGCAGAAACATGCAATATACCACCAGCTCGTTTATTCCATCCACGGATTGTAATTTCGTGCTTATTATGCACTCATCAGCAGGGAATAGGAATTAAACGAGCTGGAGGCAAAAATCCTCTTAACGAGCGAAGAGAGCCAACAAAAAATGGTAGCTAATGTGAAATTAGAACTCTCTCTTTTTTTTTCTCGAACCCAACTTAAAAATTCAAATTTGTCAAAGTGTCCCCAATATTTTTGTTGATGCAGTGTAAATGTGTTAGTTTTTAACCTTTTCAACGAAATGTTAGAAATCATTCATGCCAAAAACACATTCTCTTCTTCTTCTTCTTCTTACTTATCTCAGGGCTAGACAACCCCCATAAAACCAAAAATGTCTAAAACATCTTTTAAAAAAAGTGTAGGGTCCCTAAGGACTTCGCGTCTTTTGTGAAATTCAAACATGTCAAAATATGTCCGGGGAAGCCACGTCGGCGCAACACCAAGGACAATTTGGAAAAGTCTTTTTCCCCTGCTGAAAGGTGAGTCCCCTCGTGTGCCCACTCATAATGCCGACAGGAAAAACACATTATATTTCTTGCAAACTTGAAGAAATAATCAATTTTCTCCGGTACTTCTTATATATTTCTTATTAATTCCTAGATTGTGTTTAAATATAGATTAAAAAGTAAGCAAAATATCTAATCTCAAATTTCTCCGAATTGAAACGAGGAATTTAATCAGGCACATGGGAAAGTCTGAGAATACTTTATTGGAAGGAATAAATGCGGCAGTTCATTTGAATTTTTATTTAACTATGCGTCTCAAATTACACAAATTCAAATAAGATTTCATCCAGCTCTGCTCAAAGGTAATCTATAAAAGTAGTTTTTAACAACTATTTGTTATTAAACTTGAGATAAATCTATCCTTTTCAATATGATCGAGTTACTTGTTTTGTTGTTTAGAAAGGCAGAAAATTGAAATGCTTGATGTAAAAGGTTTTCTTGGTAATATCCATTTAATTACACAGGACTATCTTTATCAGTGTAGATTGTTTTTTCTGATTACATGTAAAGAAGAATGTTATTTCCATTGTTTTCGTTTTCTCATTGTTATTGGAATGAAAAGTGAATGTTAGGCGGCGTAAGAAAATTTTAATTAATTAAAAGTTTGAAAAGAAAACAGGGAAAGTAATAAGTATACATTGTTAAGACAAAAGCAAATACAAGTTTTTTTTATGGTGTAAAATAAATTAAAAATTGAAAATACTTTTAGAACTCAATTCAAGGGAAATATGTTTTTTTTTTTTTTTAATTTTCGGAGTGTGAAATCGAAAGAAATTTTCCGAGGATATATTTAAAAGATAACAGAATTTCGTGTTAGCATTGTGTTAATCACAAAAACTTTTTATTATTTAGCGAAAAACATTTTAATAAAATTTTCATTGAAAAACGGAATGCGTCCTGCTGTTGGAATATTTTTACTTGTTATTCAATATTTTTATTCCTTAAATAAAATTGCATTAAAAAGGCAAATTGGTATATAATGCTTTTAACGCATTTTTGCAGTTTACTTAGCGAGAGTATGTTTATGCGGCGCAAAAGAAAAGTATGGGAAAAAACTATTTGATGAAACATTTCGGTAAATAATTCAGATCTAAATTTAGAAAACTTGTTGTTAATGCTATAAACAAATTCAATTTATCAAATTAAATCACGAGAGGCGGAAACTAAAAAAATGTTCAGAGAAAACTCCACTGTACATTAAGTGCTTTGGAACATTTCAATAAGATCATTACAGTGATTTAAGTACATTTATGTAGCTTTTCAAGATAAATCTCAAACATTTGGTAAATATTAGAATTTTTATTTCAGATAACTCGAAAAGCAAGAAATTTGCTTTCAATTAGTTAACTGTGACGTTACTTATGTATCATTTTTTTAAAGAAAATTTTTCAATCCTATTGGGAATTTTTCATTACTGTTTTTTTCTTATTTCAATCAATGAATAATGTATCTTAAAAGCAATCCGATTATAGGAAATGCTTTTAAGCAAATGGTTAGTTCAAAAATATTAAAAAGAACTAAAATTCTTCCCACATTAAGATGGTTTACGTAATTGAGTTAGAAAGTTTGTAAACATTTTTGTTCATAATCTGATTAAAACATTTATGGAGCTAATGTATGTAAAAAGTGTCAAATCTTTCGAAACGTTTTTTCGCCTGTGGATTTTTAGACACAACGTTTTTCAACACAGCGTTTCTGGCAGCGCATTCTTAAAAAAATTAAAAAAACATTTGAAGTTACGCTTTGAATGCTTTAAATAGTACAATGTTTCTGCATTAAAAAAAAAGTTAAAAAAAAAAGGAGTACATTTCGGACAGTTTTTGGAGAATCATGCTCAGTTCTATTTAGGCAGAAATAGTGATCTATGAATTCGATGGAAAAAGTTAAGTTCGCCCAACGACAACTCAATGACTCAATGACTGAAAAAAAGAATCTTTTATAGGTAATAATGTTGGGAAAATTTCAGCGAAAGACTATAGCTTCTTATCTGAAGACCTTAAACTATAGAAGAGTTTTTTAGTAGGGGAAAAAATCAAGCAATCACGGATTTATTATTATTTTGTCAATTGCTTAAAATTTAAGACGCGTTGATAGTTTTTTTTTTTTAAAGTCATTTATTTTGTGAAGCATTGAAATAAAAAATAAGGTGAAGTTTTGCTATGGTAATAGCACATCATTTCTGAAGTACATTTGCACTGAGGATCAAATGAAAATATTTTTGAAAAAAAAAAAAAAATACCGACTTTAAAACTTCAGCTGGAAATTGCTCTAATGAGTTAAACATATTTTTTTTATTTGAACACCATCGATACTATTCTTAAACATAAATTTTAGGGTTGGCTCCAAAACGATAGGTAAAATGATATTTAACTGTGCTTTACCAACATTTTTCCGAAAACCCGTTACACAAATGTGTTGTTATCAGTGTAATGTATGCGACTGTAATTAAAGAGCCCAGAACTATTAAAATTTATATTTGGAACTAAATTTTAGTTATTTTTGATTCCATCTATTGTTTTTGAGCCAACTTAAATAAATATGTTTAAAAGTTGATGCTGTTCAAAGAATAAAAATATTTAACTTGCCCTAAAAAGGGCAATTTCCAGCTGAAGTCTTGAAATCGGTTCTTTTTTTTCCCCAGAAATATTTTCATATAAATGGTATTTACGAAATGAAATGAAATCGTACAGCCATTGGTATGTTTTCTCCTAAAAGACGGTTTTGTTTTAATTAATGTGTCGCCGCTGTTACCTTAATAACTTTTTTGTCTTGTTCCACTGAGTGATATTCATGTATGATTTATCGGAAATGTTTTCTCTCAGCGTGACACTAAAAAATAATTTTTGAAACGCGAACGGAGTTTGTTCCGTAGTTTGACACATTATCGATAGGCTAAAATTAATGATGACAGGTTATCGCTCTCTAGAAATAACTTTTCTAAGAAAGGACATCATCAGACGAAAAAAAATACAAACAAATGTTTCGGATGTAAAAAATGATTTATATCAAAACGTTTTCACTAGATAGCTGAAAATATAATGCTCAAGCTTCGACGAGAGATTAGTACTGTTTCGGTTCTTCTAAGATTAATGTGAAACAACTAAATGCATTAGGTATAATTTACAAAATGGATGAAACGGAAATGAAGGCGGATTACGAAACTGTATTAAATTTGTTTAATGTTGTGAATCGTTTACTTCTGGTTTGAACTTTTAGAGTTCTCTGTCATAATTGAAGGGCTTGGGAGATGAAGGAGCTATGTGACAAAACAGAAATTGCCAGTAATTAAAGTATAAAATTTAATCGTTGCAGTTGTTGCAGATTTTTTGTTTTCTTATTTTGTCATTAGTGTGCGTATGAAATTGGTCTATTGACACATCTACTGTTTGATGTACCAAGTTTTATTTGCCTAGCTGTATCCATTGCCTACCATTGTACAGAGTGTTCATTTTTTAAAATGTAACTTAGCCCTTTCATCCTCCAAGCACTTCTAATTTGTTTGCACTGGAATATCTAAATTGTTCTCTCATTGAATAACAATTCTCTACTAATTTTAGTACGTGAAATGCATGAAATATAATTCACAAAATGGATAAAATGAAAATAAACGCAGATTACGAAACTGTATCAAATGTGTTTAATGCTTTGCATGGTATACTTATGTGCTAAAATTTTCAAGTTTTCTTTCACAATTTTGTTTGCCCTGGATTATCTTTTTCTCTTATTGAAGCATAATGTTCGACTCATTTTAGTAGGGGAAATACTTCAGATATTATTTACAGAATGGATGAAAGGAAAACAAAAGTAGGTTTTAAAAGTATTAAAATCATTTAGTGTTTTGAAAAGCATTAGGATGGATTACCTAAGCTTAGAAACTATTCTGTTATAGTTTTTTTTTTATCTTTCAATATTTATTTTTTAAATATTTATTTTTTAATTATTTTTTATTATTTAGGCAGAAATAGTGATCTATGAATTCGATGGAAAAAGTTAAGTTCGCCCAACGACAACTCAATGACTCAATGACTGAAAAAAAGAATCTTTTATAGGTAATAATGTTGGGAAAATTTCAGCGAAAGACTATAGCTTCTTATCTGAAGACCTTAAACTATAGAAGAGTTTTTTAGTAGGGGAAAAAATCAAGCAATCACGGATTTATTATTATTTTGTCATGTTTCATATTTTATCTTTACATGTAATTTTTCTACCCTTTAGTTGGAAAAATGTATCAGATATAATTTACGAAATGGATGAAAGGTAAATAACTGCGGATTACAAAAATTTTTAATTTTTTTAATGTTTGAATGGTATTCTGATAGATTCTTTGAGCTTTTAAACTTTTCTGTGATAGTTTTCTTTGTACTAGAACAGCTTTTTTTTCTCTTTAATCGTAATTTTCTACTCCTTTTAGTTGGAAATATGCATTGGATATAATTTGCGAAATGGATCAAACGGAACTAGTTAAGGATAGCATACATGTTAGCTTTGTTAAATGTTTGAGTGGTAACACAATGTATTACCCCAGCTTTTGAACTTTACTCTAAGTTTTTCTTTGCACTCAAATATCTATTTTTCCCGCTTATTTAATCATAATTTTCAACTCATTTTAGTAGGAGAAAGGTGTTAAATATAGTTTAAAAAGTGGATGAAATAAAACTGAAGAAGTAAACATGGACAGCAAAACATTTTTTTCTAATGTTTTGAATGATATTCTTATGGATCACCTAAACTTTTAAAGTTTGCATGTTTTTTCTTTAACTCTTTAAGTCTCCATCATTTTCAATTTCATTAAAGAAAATGAATTGTAATATTTTAATCAAACTAAGCACACTATGACATGCAACTTATTAAAAAAACATTTTTTTCTTACACCAACAAGAAATGTATCAGGGGTAAAGTTTGTCCTGAATCAACTTGGTTCTGTCAAAATATTTTTTCCCTTTCTCCCCCAACTTAATTTATTAAATTCAATATTCTTTCATGAATTTTTAGGTATACTGTCTTTAAACTTTAAATGCTTTGATCAAAATTGTTAATAGCAGTTAAGCCATTGTTAATAGCCTTTATCGAAGCGAAAGGGAAAAACAAGGACCTGCGAAATCCTCTTAGCGTAAAACAGCTTTAGGTCATTTAAAGTAATGGGTTTGAAAACACGTCAAGAAAACTAAAGGGTGCGCTATTTTTGAGTCGACTCACTGTCTAGTTAGTTAAAACGTCTATTTATTAAATTTTGCAAAATAAAACCATTAAAGGCTTCTGAAAGAGACAAAGCCTATCGAAACTATTGAATTAAACCTGTCAATTTTAACATATTTCAAGTAATACCTGTCAAAACAAAGAAAGAAAAAAATGTTTTTTAAGCAGCAACATTTCGTAAAAGACTCAAAAATGCATACTTAAAAATTTAGTATACAGTCCGGGAGCTAACTGTCGAAAAGCAATGGAAAACTGCAAATTGTGATAAGAAGATGCCACTTAGGTAGGAATGTTGCTAATTGCTATACAATGAAATTAAGACCTAGAGGCACTTTCAAAAACCGTTTTAATTTTAATCTACGATGGCGGTGTTTTTCAAAATAGCGGCCAATGAAATTTTTCTTTTATATATAAATCATACAAAAGAGGTTTTTGTATCAAATTATATGTTTTTCAGGTCGAGGATTTCATTTTGTATGTGTAAAATTTGCTAAATGATCATTTTAATGTTTATGTGTTTATTTTCTTTAAGAATTACATTGTTTACGAAAAAAAACTTCATGCAATACACAAGGTCAATCAGAAAAATAGCCGACCTTTTATCGAAGAAAAGACACTGCCAAAACCTAGTCGGTTGGTAACCTAACCATCCTTGAAGTAGTCTCCTAAGAACTCCACACACTTCTCCCAGCGGAGCTTCTATTGCAAGAAGCCATTCAAGATGTCCTATTTTGGAAGAAACGTAACTGTACTGCCGTTACAGGCATGATGTCCTCTCTTGTTTGAAATCTCGTTCCTTTCAATCATTTCTTCCGTTTGAGAAACAACCAGAAGTCGCAGAGGGCCATATCGGGAGAGTAAGAACCCTGTCGAAACGCAAGAGTTTGGGTTTTCTTCAAAAGACTTTCGAATTATGTGCAAGAAATGTACTGGGAAATCATGTTTGAAAGCCGTTTTCATTTTCCTAATGGTTTTAACTTGGCTGTCGCCAGTTTCTATCGAAATTTGATGCAGTAATGCTGCTCCAGTTTCGTCATTTTCCTTGAAAGTAAAAAAAAAAGAACAAGAAAGAATGAATGGAAAATACAAATAGGGGGGGGGGGGCACAATGCAATACTTTAGTCAAATACAGTTTGCCAGAGACAGACGTTAGAAACGGGGAAAAAATCGCTCATGTGCACAAAGGTACAGTCATAGAAAAAAAAGCGAAACACTCGCTCGTATTCAAAGACTATTTCTACTAGACACACGTGTAATATGCTATTTTTTCAGGAATAATGTGCGCTACAAATTTTTATTGGTAAATTGTTGTTAATTGGTCGTCTTCATATAAAAATTTGCATCAATTTTAAAATGTTCTATGAAAACCCTCCCTTTTTTTGTATATTTGTGATCAGCAACATCATTCAACAATGTATACCAAATCGTTTTAAATTTGCTCCAGCCGTTGCTGCACAATTGAACTGAGAAAAAACCGTCCCGTAATGTTAAAAATATTTTTGATACTTGTGCATATAATACCTAAACCACGTTATGCACGGCAAAGATAATTTTTTTTATATCAAAGTATGAACCAACTCAACAATAAAAACGTCATTGATTTCCTCTCAGATAAAATTTTGAATTTTTATGCATTATGAAATTAATATTTGAAAAAATGATGATCTGGAACCATATAATATTTTGATGGAGAAACAATCTAGAAAGAGAACATTCTAGAAGAAACAATCTTTCAAAAGAGAATCACAAAATGGGAGCTCAAAATGTCCAGTAGTTTTTAAGATATGCTAAAAGAACCATTTTTCGGGACCATATACAACTGTGCAAACTGAAACAACAGCAGGAATTTTTATGTTAAAAAAGAGGAATATTCTTATCCACCAGTTGCAGAATATGCTCAGCGTTTTTATTTAGTATTTAGTTTTCAACAGTAATTATAAGTTGAAAGCGAAGCGGTAAATAAAACTGCTGAGTATATTTTTAAACTGGTAGACAATCCAATTTTTGTCCATTAGTGAGAAGTCTGCTTTCATGCAACATGCAGCAATTCAGAAAACTTCTTACGTGGATACTTGAAATCACAGGAAAATGTGCCATCTGGGAAGGTTATTCGGAATAATCTGTGACGATTAGACGTTTTTTTAAATTCTGAGCCATGGATTTAACATTATTGCAAATTCTAATACAGTAGTTTATATAAATACAAAGACTTTTAAAACGTAACCTCTCTCCAGAAGGTATATGCTGCCTGAGTTAGTGCGTAGATGTGCATCTATCTTTGTTTAAACAAAAAGATAGAATGTTGCATTTTTCCCTTGAACTCTAACAGCAGAGTTTTCTCGCCTAAGTTTCGAAAAATATTATAACTTTAACAAATCCCGAAAGCTTTTAATTAATTACAAAAAGCAAACGAATTAAAGCGATTAGCATTAGTTACTTTCTTCGAAAAACATGATTTGTCTACTTTTGACCTTGAAAGTAGCATTTTACATGTGGTGGTGGTCCCTAAATCTTTGGTCGGTCATAACTTTTGTTCTACTGGTCCTAAAGTGATGCCGCTTGGTACCCAGCTTATTTTTGGCCCTCCGCGCCGAATTATGTAACCAAATGTAGGGGTTCCTGTTTGAAAATTCAGACTTTGAGCTCATTTTACTTTGTATATAGCCCCTTATCAAAATTTTACTCACATAGTTTTAAAGAAAACTTTAATCCATGTCAAAAGACACCTTGTTTTTGTTCTTAGCAAGTATAGCAGCTGAAAAATTCCGTGTTTCTTTCCTTTTTTTTTTTTATAACTGTACAAAGCCAGAACATACAGGCGCACTTATTCAGGTCCATCAGGCTTTCAAGTGCTTTCACACACGAAGCTTTGTCCAAAAAGTAGCATGGCTTGATAATAAATTCAAGTCACTCGCTCCCTTGACCCTATAAGGTACTTCAGTTATTAGTATAATCACAAGTTTACATGTTGTAACGGCATCAGGTGTAGAACGTTAAAGGAGATAGTACGGAACAAGAACTTCGCTCATTGGTGTTACTTGCCCGTGGCCATGAGGAAGCAGACTAAAAATGATATTGCATTTTCAAGACATGGTGGAAAACTTCTTCCGGAATATGTTCATTCACATTTTTGATACCTATGTCCTAGTTTTAGCAACATCTTACTTCTTTGACTTGTCAATAATAAGTTTGAATAAACTTTGGATTGCTTTTCGAGCAGGCAAGAAGATCATCTATTGAGAAAGAAAAGTCTCTAGCTTTACCAGGATTTCATGCATTTAGATGCTTTAACAGCAATACTTACTTCACTGAGAAGTTCATTGAATCAACTTGGATGGTATGTTTGCTGTTCAAAGAAACCATTGCAGTATTTTCATTTATCTCACATTCTCTAAGTCCAATACTGAGTTTTTTTTTCTTTTTTTTTGTAACTATAAGTGATGCAAGATAAGAGCTGTTTATAAGCAAAAATTGGCCTCTTGAAAGTTGATCACCTACATAGGGTGCCTTACAGCAACTAGAATTACGTAACACTTTCAAGGCTGGACATATTTGGAGACAGGTAAACAAACACATATGTGCACTATCTCCCAAGTGGATGGCAGTTGGATGATGAATCTTGGGAGCTGAAATTTTCGAAGTTATGGGAAATTTCTGATTCATGAATTGAGCTAATAAAATGCACGTGCTAAATTTGCAAAAACGAGTGTTAGCTGCAAAAGTGTTGGTTTATATTGCACACTATTATGTAAACACAAAAACGAATGCGAACAATGAAGTAGTGTTCAACTCACGAGGCTATATTTATGCACTACATATTAATAAGATTTTTTATATATTGGAAAAATTTGATATTTTTCCTACTTTCTTACTGGTACTTTAGAAAGCATTTACATATAAGGGCTGTTAGAAATGTATACGACCTTTTTCCCCCTTGAAAACTTGATGGATTTTGATCAAATGCTTGTACTGTACGTGTACTGATCTTGAACCTTTTGGGCATATTAAGGATTTCATTCCGGTCTGTCTGTAACGTCAGTCACTGACAAACAGCATTTAACTGGTGTGGTTATGCTCTTGTTTTTTTTTCCTCAGTTTCAAGGGAAAAAAACGACACGACTGGAGCAGCGCTACTGCACCAAATTTTGTTAGAAATTGAGTGACAAGTTGAAACCATTTGGAAGGTGCAAACGGCTTTCAAAGATTATTTTCCAGCACATTTCTCACACTTGATTCAGAAATCTTTTGAGGAAAACCAGGCTTTTGTGATTCGACAGGCTTTTTAGTCTTCTGATATGGCCCTCTGCGACTTCTGGCTGTTTCCCAAATTCAAGAGACACTCGAAAGGGAGGATATTTTAAGCAAGGGAGGACATTATTTATGTGTCGACAGCCAAGCTACACTTTATTCCGAAACGGAATAGTAAAGGGATAATTCCGAAACGGGAATTATCCCTTTAACTCTTCTAACAATAGCAGCAGCTCTAGGGAGAAGTGCGGAGTTCCTAGGAGACCAATTTTGTGGGTAATTAGATTACTAACGGTCTAGGTTTTGACACTTTCTTTTCTTCGGTAACAGGTTGGCTACTTTTCAAAAAACCTTGTATAGTGTATGTAGTTTTTTTAATAAATAAGGTAATTATTTTATAAAAATAATGAATAAACATTAAAATTATCATTTAGTTTACTCTCAACGTACAAAATGAAATCCTTGACCTGAAAAACATATAATTTGATAGAAAAACCGCATTAGTATTATTTATAATTAAAAAGCAATAGCATTGGCCGCCATTTTGAAAAATGCCACCATCTAGGATTAAAACGATTTTTAAAAGTGCATCTGGGTCTTAATTTCATTGCATAGTCATAAACAACATTCCAACCAAGTGGCATCTTCTTATCACAATTTCCAGTTTTTCCTCCAGTTAGCTTCCCCACTAATAAAGAAACTATCTCGAGAGAAGAAACTTTTGTTAGTGCATATGAGGAAAGGAACTAATCAGTACAAAATCTCAACCAAATGGGGACAATACCGAAACACTTATACTGCATTAAATATTAAAACACGAAAAAAAAAAAAAAAAACAAAAAGCAAAAACAAAGCGACAGTGAAAATCCTGGAGACGTGATTAAAAAATATGTTAAAAATATACATAATTTACGCACAAAAAGTTGTCATAAAATCTAAAACAACGTGCTCAGGGCTTAAGATCCGTGGCCTCCTCTACAGTTTGCAAACATCTCCTCTGTTCTGATCTAAAATATTTTTGACTCTTAAATAGAGTCAAGGCTCGAACAGAGGACTTCTGTGCTCAGCTACTGTATTGCTGCGCTCATTCGTGGTAGTGTCTCAATTAAAAACAAGGCACAGACTATTGGTCAATATTCTTATTCTGGTAAGATGTTCTGCTGAACAGTCATGTTTTATCAACGCCTCCTCAATACTAAATGACTGCAACTTTCTGGTTTTTAGCACAGAGCAAAATTTCATTCTTGGTTCACACGATACACTGCCATCTACCAGAGTTCTTCGAGAAAGAGAAATTAACGATTGGTTCATTTCTAAATTTAAATTTAAAAATCAACCAATCAAAAAATTTAATTCGAATGTTGTTTGGATCCATCGCCAATAGCAGCAAAATGCCCTTGGTTTACGATACCGGAGAGATATACCGGAGTTCTTCAAAAAATTAACGATGGGTTCATTTCTAAATTTAAATTAAAAAATTATCCAATCAAAAAATAACAACGGCATTATCGGATTGCCGCAAGGTGGCGTTTAAAGTGGAACCTATCTCGACGGTAGCGAAGCAAATGTTCTAGGCATTTAGTATTTATTAGGCGTTGGTTTTATATGCAGTTGGAAGGTTGCCATAGACTCTCTACGGGGCTTGCCTCTGTATTTCCTCTCTAAAAAAAACTTACCTAGTTTATCCACTTGACCCAACTTTAAAATACATTGATCAAACAAGAATAATGATTAAAATGCATTTTACATATGTTTCTAATAATTA
This sequence comes from Uloborus plumipes, assembly GCA_038373865.1. Taxonomy (NCBI): domain Eukaryota; kingdom Metazoa; phylum Arthropoda; class Arachnida; order Araneae; family Uloboridae; genus Uloborus; species Uloborus plumipes. Next base: position 19,746 of record JAXGGA010001497.1, on the reverse strand, counting down.
CGAAAGAGAATTGCAGTTCTATGATATGCATTTGTGTAAAAAAATAATATGAATTTGATAATATACATTCTCTAAATAACAATATGGCCGGCAATAAAGGGAACGCTAGGAACTACGACAGCATTCAAAAAAAAAAAAAAAAACAACAACGAAGTAAACAAAATGTCCTTCAATTCAATGTCATAATGGTGACATGCGAGTTACATAAAACGTTTACGACGTTTTTTTTACTCTTAAGGGGAAAATTATTATTTAAAAGCGGACTAATGTTTCTTTAGCTCGAAAACTTCTGTTTTGCACGTTTTTCTTTCGGAAAAAACACTCATTTGCTAAAGGTAATTCATTTAGCAAAGGAAATTTTCTCTTGATAAATATAAATTATCCGTTGAACAAAAATCTTCGGTTTAAAAACTTCTGTTGAAAAGACGGAACTTTCCATACAAAGAGCTTTTCTTTCTTTCTTTCTTTCTTTTTTTTTTTTTATTATTCCTAGAGAGATTTGATTAGTTCATATTATGCTATTTGGGCGATAAATTACTCATGTTCACAAAAGATACTTTACCGAAATTGTTTTAAATTTCACGACAGAGTTTTACGTTACTTTCAATATTGATGAAGAATAAAACCCATTTTTTCTATCGTACAATTTTTTCCGCAAACGATCAAATTTAACTTTGCATCGACTAATTAAATTTATGAAATTGTATCAATGCGTGTTTTTATAATAAAAAAAAAACCACTTTTATTACATCAATAAGAAATGAGCTACTAACCCGTAGTTTAGTAGTCCCATAATACATTCGTAAAAAGTTTTTTTTATCGATTATTGGGTTTTCATGAAAATTAACAACTTGTTTTCAGTAAATACTATCTGTTTTTCGTTTGTTTGCATCTTAACTTCGAAAAATACTCATCTTTCTTTTCGGTAGGGTCATTCTTTCTTGTTGTTGTATATTTCAGTCACTGTTATTCCGTTCGGGAAAAGGCTTTTTTTGTTATTCGATGGATTTAAAAATGAGTGAAAGGAAGCTCTCGCCAGAACAATCTCTCAAGAGCTGCATATTTTTTATTCATTTACTATGCATAGTCATTAGGGTGGGTCGAAAAAAGCTTTTTTTTCCTGATCAATTTTTAATAGCACGGAAAACTTGCCCATGGGCATAGTAATAACGGGAAAAATAATAAAAAAAAATAATTAATTACTTTTGTAATCGCGCAAGAGTTCTAAAGTTTAGAAAAAAAGAGAAAATTTTGTAATTTTTAACGATTAATATTTTTTTTCAAAAAATATATTTTTTTAATTTCTAATAGTGCGGAAAACTTGCGCATGGGCATTATAATAACGGGAAAAATAATGAAAATAATATTTAATTACTTTTGTATAAGCGCAAGAGCTCTAAAGTTTAGAAAAAAAGAGAAAAATCTGTAATTTTCAGAGATGAATTTTTTTCAAAAAATATTTTTGTTTTATTTCTAATAATGCGGAAAACTTGTGCATGGGCTTCCTAATAATAGCAAAAATATTTTTAAAATAATTAACTATTTTTGAAACCACGCAAAAGGTCCAAAATTTCGAAAAAAAAGAGAAAAATCTGTAATTTTTAAAAATATATAATTATTTTTAAAAATATATATATTTTTTAATATTTAATAGTATGAAAACTACTCTTGTAGTTATAGAAATTGGTGAAAAAAATTGGGATACATTGCCGTTCGTTTGAATTTGCGCAAAACCCCTAAAAATACTTATTTTTTATGTCTTATTTTTTATGGTCATGTTACACCTAACACAGGAACCGGCAATGAGCACCGGCCACAAGCATTTTCGACACATGACATGAGTGCAGTAGAAGTTATCGGATGTGATGGGACAGCTACAAACACTGGTTGAAAAAAAAATAGTGTTGTACGAAACATTGAAGTTCAGGGTCAGCAACCACTGCAGTGGTTTATTTGTTTGTTACACTTTAATGAGCTTCCTTATAAACATTTGTTGGAGCACTTAGACGGGACATCAACTGGGCCAGCATCATTCAATGGTCCAATTGGAAAGCAACTGACTAACTGTGAAAAAAATCCTTTTGTTGATTTTGTGCCTATTCAATCTGAAGTTACCGTCACAATAGATAAAACTGACCTCAGTAAAGATTAGAAATATCTTTTAGACATTGTTCAAGCAGTCAGCATAGGAAGCTGTGATCCAGAATTAGCAGCTAAAAATCCTGGGCCCCTCAGGAATTCCAGATGGTTAATTTGTGCAAACAGGGTGTTAAGACTTTATGTTTCCCAAATAAGTCCTACAAGTGAAATGAAGACCCTTACAAATTACATTGTAAAGACCTACGCTCCTGTTTGGTTCAATATTAAAGTGCACAACACTGAAAGATGGTCCGGAGCACGTATTAAAGATCATTCAAACAACCAGACATTTTCCGGACAACATAAAAAAAAATAATCGATCCAGTCATTCAGAGAAACTCTTTCTTCTGCCATCCAGATAATCTATTGCTGGCGATGATAATGGATGACAGACAGCACGTTAGAGAGTTAGGCTATACAAGAAGATACTGAAAGCGAAAGCCAGAAATTAGTCTACAGTAGTGGGCCACATTAGAGCTTTCAAGCTTTCTTCAATTAACTTTGAAGCCACTGACTATCTTGACTAATTGATTGGACAAATTGTAAGCTGACACCTCCACCCCTTCTGTCAAATATGTCTACAGAAAATATTTCAACCCTATAGAAAGAAAAAACCCTTCCAGAATTTGATTACTTGAAATTTCCCTGCCACATTCAGTCAGTGGAGAGTTGTGTAAAACTAGTTACAGAGGCTGCTGCTAAAGTTTGCGGGCATGAAAACCGAGAGGGTTTTATTAGGACAACCTTAAAATCACGATCTTTAATGCAAAAATTTGATTCGAAGTCAGAATTCAAAGGGTGTAAGTAAGCACACCCAAATTGGTTGGTTGATTGGGTAGGGTGTGGGTGGGACTTGATTCAGTATTATTTTAGAATCTGTAAAAAATATGCTGAAATGTGCAATAAGCTGCGATATATGATTTTTCCAAAAAAACAAACGCATAATAATAATAATAATAAGGATTTTTAGGGTTTTTGTGCAAATTCAAACGAACGGCAATGTACTCCAAGTTTTTTAAACCCATTTCTATAACTACTAGAGTAGTTTTTATACTATTAAATATTAAAAAATATTTTTAAAACAATATATTTTTAAAAATTAGATTTTTCTCTTTTTTTTCGAAATTTTAGACTTTTTGCATGGTTTTAAAAATAATTAATTATTTTTTAGATTATTTTTGCTGTTATTAGGAAGCCCATGCACAAGCTTTCCGCACTATTAGAAATAAGAAAAAAATATTTTTTGAAAAAAAAAAAATCATCTCAAAAAATTACAGATTTTTCTCTTTTTTTCTAAACTTTAGAGCTCTTGCGCCTATACAAAAGTAATTAAATATTATTTTCATTATTTTTCCCGTTATTATAATGCCCATGCGCAAGTTTTCCGCACTATTAGAAATAAAAAAAAATATTTTTTGAAAAAAATATTAATCGTTAAAAAGTACAGAATTTTCTCTTTTTTTCTAAACTTTAGAGCTCTTGCGCGACTACAAAAGTAATTAATTATTTTTTTCATTATTTTCCCCGTTATTAGGATGCCCATGGGCAAGTTTTCCGTGCTATTAGAAATTGATCAAAAAAAAAAGCTTTTTTCGACCCACCCTAATAGTCATCGATGAAATTGTTGGTACATCATGGTTTACAGGCCTATCAGAAAGAGCAGTGGTAACCACCCCTAAGCAAGAGCTAAGGCAGAAACATGCAAAACACCGCCAGTTGGGTTAATCCTTCCGCGGATTGCTGTTTCGTGCTTTTTAGCACTCGTCAGCATGTAAAAGGAAAGTAACCGAGATGGCGGTAGAAATCTTCTTATTAAAACAAATAGAGCCAAAAAAAAAAAAAAAAACTGCCAGCTAAGAGCTCTGCCTTAAAATTTACGAATTGTGCCGTACCGTTGTGCGGTCACTCGCTAGTGGGGCTGGTTTCCTAGAATCGTCGCTGACGCCGGGCGCGACGCACGCTGGAATCAGAACCAGTTTGATTGGAGCGTGGCATGAAGCGACGTCAATCTGCGGCTCAGGCGCATGAGCAGAAAGGCCCGGTTTCCTAGAATCGTCGCTGACACCGGGCGCGACGCACGCTGGAATCAGAACCAGTTTGATTGGAGCGTGGCATGGAGCGACATCACTCTGCGGCTCAGGCGCATGCGCAGAAGGCGGCGGCCTCGCAGAGGCGGCTGTCGCCTCGCCAGAGATCGACGATTTCACTCCTAGGAAACCGGGCCTGAAGGCGGAGGCGTCTGTCGCCTCGCCAGAGATCGACGATTTCACTCCTAGGAAACCGGGCCTTAATTTAACATTAGCTACCAGTTTTTTTTTTTTTTGGCTCTCTTTTCGCTACAAGAGGATTTCTGACTCTAGCTCGTTTACTTCCTATTATATGCTGACGAGTGCTAAAAAACACGAAACTGCAGTCCATGGATGGAATAACTGAGTTGGCGGTGTATTGCATGTCAGAGAATATTTGCATATCCTTTGATATTGCCCTCATTGCATATTTGCGAGAAATTCTACAATTGTATTATGTTCTCATTCTATGGCATTCAACGAAACTGTAGATATCGTTACGAATCATTTCGTCACAGAATGAAAGATGGTCCACTGCATGATTTTTAGATTGAGTCATGTGTGCCTACGTTCTGAAGTGAATCATGTGTGCCTACGTTCTGCAAACTAGTGTCTTATGCACATTATTTTTTGAATCCTATTCATTTCACATATTTACTGATATGTACTTTGCAATACAAACACAATTGTGTCCCTTAACAGACTAGAATTTTGTGCAGAAATGTGCTGCTCTATAACTTTTCGAGCACATAAAAGATCTTTCGTTTTCAGAAAAATATCCCAATTTAAGGAAATAATCTGCTTTATTGGGGCTGATGTGGTTTTTTTTTTTTTGACCAAAAACTATTTACCATTGACCTATGCGGATGAAATCTTATACATTGAAGCATAAAGGGTAAAATACAAAAGCACAACTGAATTTTAAAGATAAAAATAACAAATAGAAAATTAGAATTTTCAGAAAAAATGCCCTAAAATTAATTAATGGACAACGAAATGACTTTCATTACTAAACAATGTTGCAAAAAATAAAGAAAAAGAAAAAAACAGTTTGAAGTAATTTTTAGTGGCAGAAGTAGAATTTTAACCGAAAAATATGTGTGGAACAAAAAAGAACAGGAACAAAAAGAGAAAGCTGAATTTTCTTATTAGCCTTTGCGTCTATTTCTGCTACAAAAATAAAAATTTAATTACTACTCAATTTTAGTTTTATGGTTACCTAAAATTTTTATCGTCTTAAACTTACCACCATTCATTTTCATTTTGCTGATTTATTATTGTCTAGGTGGCATCGGAAATATTAAACAAGTCAATAATAATTAAAGCAGCAGTTCTTTTAATGGTGAAGAATGGTGTCCGTAAATCTTTCATTGCAGGTGACAAATCAACTTTAATGATGAAGAAATGACATATTTATGCAGCGCTACCGAATCATATTCTGTAACAAAGATCAAAGAGGTCATGAATCTCTTGAAAATCGAAAAGCTTGATGAAGGGAAAAGTATCGAGAATAGCTTTTAGTGGGAGATAATGGAGAACGTGAGAATGCGAGGTGTATTGGATTCAAAGTTAACGATCGTTAAGAGCGAGCTAGAAAACATTTGTACCAAAAAATGTCGTGACAAAGAGTGTGAGTCTCATAATTGAAGTGTGGATACAATTGCGGTTGCTGATCTTTTTTTGTTTGCTATTTAACTTTTTCTCCCCTTATCTTTTTTATAGATTCTTGCACACAAGGTTCAATTTTTACGGTCTTAAACTTTCCACCATTTATTTTCATTTTGTAGATTGATTATATACGTGGCATCGGAAATATTAAACAAGTCAATAATGCAGCAGCTCTTTTAATGATGAAGAATGGTGTCCGTAAATCTTTCATTGCATGTTACAAATCAACTTTAATGATGAAGAAATGACATATTTATGCAGCGCTACCGAATCATGTTCTGTAACAAAGATCAAAGAGGTCATGAATATCTTGAAAAGCGAAAAGCTTGATGAAGAGAAAAGTATCGAGAATAGTTTTTGGTGGGAGATAATGGCAAACGTGAGAATGCGAGCTGTATTGGATTCAAAGTTAACGATCGTTAACCCATTTATGCCCAGTAACGTAAAAACATGACGCTTGTTAGTTACTGCATACCAAAACCTGTAACGGGTATATCCTTACACTAAAGCTGTTTTTCCCAAGTTAAATAGTGCTCCTTCTTCAGAAAACCAGTTAGAGCCACTATTTGTACATCAGAGTTATTTATTGGCAGCTATTTTCAGACAAATCAGTCAAGCAACGCTCCAGCATGGGTAGCCACAGAAAGTAAGTTTTTTTTTGTAAAGTTATTTTTCATAAAATTAAATTATTTTAAAATTATATGCTTAAAATTGATCACAGATGCCTTCTGTAATGTTACTTTGCAAAAGTAAAGTCAAGTAAGGTCGTATTTTGCTCACATATCTGAAAAATATCCCATAAACAGGACGTTAAATAACTTAATAAATATGGCAACGGCGAACTATTTTAAGCCTAAAATGCATGTAAATCATTCCAAGTAAGAGTTTTAAGCAGATAAAAATTGAAAAAACAATTATTAAAAAAATCTTGAGCATAAATGGGTTAAGAACGCGCTAGAAAATATTTGTACCAAAAAATGTCGTGACAAAGAGTGTGAGCCTCATAATTGAGGTGTGGATAAAAAAGTGGTTGCTGATCTTTTTTTGTTTTGTGTTTGATTCCTCTCCCCGTTTTCTTTTTTATAGATTCTTGCACACGAGGTTCAATAAATAAGTCAACATCATTGTACTTCTGAAAAATGAGACGTCTTTTGCCTTCCTTTTTTCGTTATGTCTGCTTTTTGTAGTTTACTTTTTTTTCAATTCAATGTAATGTTTGATACAGTCTTGACTTTAACTTTGTTGTTCCCACTGGTTACTTTCTTTTTATGGGCGATGTTTTTGTAGCCCAGACTCGTGGGTGCTGCAGATACTATGTTCTCCTAATCCAGCGGTTTCTAACCTGGACGTGATTGTTCCCAAACGGGTGGAGTTACATTTTCTGAGAGGAAAAACTACCTGCTTTCGGTCATTGTTCGGGCAGAAACAAAGTTATAAAAAATCTCGTTGTATCAAATCTAACTACGCAATCAATAATCCATTTGTCTTTATTTTTTTCTGCCCAATCAAAAATCATTAGCTTGAAGGTTCAAAAGAAAAAAATGGTGTGGATTCCATATTACCTCCTTTTACAATACCTCAAAAGAATGAGGGAGGGGGTGGATGCTTATGAACGAACATTGAAAACGTTGGAAGTAACACTTCTTAAGAGAACAATACATTTTTTAGACTTTTCCTGGATATATACAAAGGTGGTAAACGTCGAGAATAGTACTTTCAAATGTAAAGAAAGGGTGATGCATTCATTACGTGTCTGTGATCTGAAATTGCATAAAATTGTGAAACGTGCATAAAGAAAACAAATGCAATACTTAAGAGAGAGCAAGAGAACATCTTAAATAATTTCTCCCCTAGTTTTTCGTGAACCGATATAAAAACGTGTGTTACAGCGATTTATTTTCTAAATATTGACCATTTTAATGAATCAGTGCGTTACGAGCTAAAAATTTCCAACAGAGTCAAATTGAAACCAACGTTAAAAAGTGATTTTTTTTGCCAAATTTATCACCAACTTGGCAATACAATGCCATGTGTACACATAATGGAGCTATGTAAGCTAATTTTAAACGGGTTTGATTCATATCCATGTATGTTTCTTAAAAGAAAAAAAAAAGGCGGATTTTTTACTATCAAACTTCGTGCTTGGTTTTAAACATCAATATTAATTCACAATGAAAGTAAAAATTAAAACACGCAGCTACTGAAGAAAAGAAAGAGCAGTTTTGAGATCTGCTTTCGTCCAACTTCTCCCTTTATTACAATTCTTTCTTTTTTTACAATTTTTTGGATATCATTGTACACATTTTGTATATATATATATAGATATAAAATAACAGAATTGTAAGAGGAAAAACGAAGAGACCACACCAAAAGCCCATAGATGCGCAAAGCAGCTAAACTACAAAGCCAAGTATATAATAAAACAAATAAAAAATAATAATAATGAAATAGAAAATGGCACATTAGGAGAAGTGAAAGGAGAAAGGTTGAATCCAGAGCTCATCAGCCGTGGGGGATTCAAGAGTGGTCGAAAGACCAAAAAATTTAAAAATAAACTATAGAGAGGATGTTTTAGTTCAAAATATGCAGTCTACAGATCTTCATTGGGCAAAAAAGCACCAATGTGAGCCTGCAAACCGCACATTAGAACAAAAACCTAAAACTAAAAGCAGCGGTTTCGCCTCGACCGATTAGGAATAAAATTCCCCAAAACCGGCCACCCACAGTACGGTCCTGCTGTGAAAATAAAAACATCTCACCTGAAGTTCCGTGCGACAAAATCCAAAATCATATCCAGCAAATCAGGAGGCAGTCCAGTTGTCAAAATAAAAAAATAAGGTAAATCCGTGTCCAAAAAACAAATCCTAATACGTTCCGGTCTACCATTTACACGTGCTCAAAAAATATCCATCCCTGCAATCATGAAATGGTTTCTTCCAGCGATTTCATACGATTGAACAGTTAAACAGTTACAGTGAAGCAAAGTCGTTATTGAAGGTTATACTTGAGCAAACATTTTTAATTAGATTTTTTGGAAAATTGTTGTCAAATAGTTTATTTTTAAGAAGAGAAAATTCCAAATTAAAAGCAGTTTCAGTGTTACAAATTCTTTTAATTCGCAAGGCTTGTGAAATAATGATGCCAATGAAAACTTTTTTGCTAAGGCAGGAATTATAATCTTGTAGGCTATTGACTTTGAATTGGAATTCACGTCTTTTATCATAAATCGTGGTGTAACAGAAGGAGCCAATTTCTATGTTAATGTCCAGGAAATTAAAAAACTTTTGATTTTGACTGGTTTTTTTAAGCGTTAAGGAGTTATGATAAATAGTTTTGCTGAGCTCAGAGAAATTGGAAAAATTAATGCATAGAAGATCATCAATGTATCTACAACAGAGAGGTGTAGAGGAGGGGTTTTCAATCGAAAATTTTCTTTCATAAAACAAGAGAAAAAGGTTGGCAAGGGTTGAACTAAAATTAGCTCCCATTGCAATACCATTGATTTGTTGAAAACAAGAATTACCATTTTTAAAAAAATTATTGAAAATGCAAAATTTAAATACATTAAGAAAAAAGCTTTCATTCAAATCGAGTGTGTCATTCACAGAGCTAAAAAGCTCAGACACAGTGGAAAAAAGTTCACAAAGGGGGATGTTAGTAAAGAGATTTTCAAAATCAAAGGTTTCAAGGCTATTTATGTCAAGCATATTGAGCAGATTGATCACTTCAACGCTGTTATTAATAATCCAAAACCATTTTTCATGTTGAAGTTGAAGTTGTTCCAGAATTTTTTTGAGAAAATATTCAAGTTTTACACTAAGAGTTTTCCCAATAGTGTTGGTGGCAGAACAAATAAAACGGAACCCAACAGGTGTCTTATGGAATTTAGGAATGGCATAAAGGTAAGGCAAGGCTACAGAATCAGGTCGTGGAAATTTGAAAAGTTTATAAGCAGCGATGAATTTTTTGATGATACAGGATTCATTAAGTGAAGAACTTACAAAATTTCTTTTCGACTTACAAAATGTCTTCACTTAATGAATCCTCCATCATCAAAAAATTCATCGCTGCTTATAAACTTTTCAAATTGCCACGACCTGATTCTGTAGCCTTGCCTTACCTTTATGCCATTCCTAAATTCCATAAGACACCTGTTGGGTTCCGTTTTATTTGTTCTGCCACCAACACTATTGGGAAAACTCTTAGTGTAAAACTTGAATATTTTCTCAAAAAAATTCTGGAACAACTTCAACTTCAACATGAAAAATGGTTTTGGATTATTAATAACAGCGTTGAAGTGATCAATCTGCTCAATATGCTTGACATAAATAGCCTTGAAACCTTTGATTTTGAAAATCTCTTTACTAACATCCCCCTTTGTGAACTTTTTTCCACTGTGTCTGAGCTTTTTAGCTCTGTGAATGACACACTCGATTTGAATGAAAGCTTTTTTCTTAATCTATTTAAATTTTGCATTTTCAATAACTTTTTTAAAAATGGTAATTCTTGTTTTCAACAAATCAATGGTATTGCAATGGGAGCTAATTTTAGTTCAACCCTTGCCAACCTTTTTCTCTTGTTTTATGAAAGAAAATTTTCGATTGAAAACCCCTCCTCTACACCTCTCTGTTGTAGATACATTGATGATCTTCTATGCATTAATTTTTCCAATTTCTCTGAGCTCAGCAAAACTATTTATCATAACTCCTTAACGCTTAAAAAAACCAGTCAAAATCAAAAGTTTTTTAATTTCCTGGACATTAACATAGAAATTGGCTCCTTCTGTTACACCACGATTTATGATAAAAGACGTGAGTTCCAATTCAAAGTCAATAGCCTACAAGATTATAATTCCTGCCTTAGCAAAAAAGTTTTCATTGGCATCATTATTTCACAAGCCTTGCGAATTAAAAGAATTTGTAACACTGAAACTGCTTTTAATTTGGAATTTTCTCTTCTTAAAAATAAACTATTTGACAACAATTTTCCAAAAAATTTAATTAAAAATGTTTGCTCAAGTATAACCTTCAATAACGACTTTGCTTCACTGTAACTGTTTAACTGTTCAATCGTATGAAATCGCTGGAAGAAACCATTTCAGGATTGCAGGGATGGATATTTTTTGAGCACGTGTAAATGGTAGACCGGAACGTATTAGGATTTGTTTTTTGGACACGGATTTACCTTATTTTTTTATTTTGACAACTGGACTGCCTCCTGATTTGCTGGATATGATTTTGGATTTTGTCGCGCGGAACTTCAGGTGAGATGTTTTTATTTTCACAGCAGGACCGTACTGTGGGTGGCCGGTTTTTGGGAATTTTATTCCGGTTTGCAGGCTCACATTGGTGCTTTTTTGCCCAATGAAGATCTGTAGACTGCATATTTTGAACTAAAACATCCTCTCTATAGTTTATTTTTAAATTTTTTGGTCTTTCGACCACTCTTGAATCCCCCACGGCTGATGAGCTCTGGATTCAACCTTTCTCCTTTCACTTCTCCTAATGTGCCATTTTCTATTTCATTATTATTATTTTTTATTTGTTTTATTATATATATATATATATATATATATATATATATATATTCCTTTTACCTCTCTTTACATATCGCTATGTAACATTACACTATCGATTTATTTACATGTGCATGTAAGTTTCAGTACATTTACGTTTGTTTTAACATTTATGTGATTCTTTTTATTTAAATTCTTACTTTTTTTAAAAATTCTAAACATTTTTTAACCCGTATCCTGTTTGTTCTAATATTGTTCTACTTATGTTTTTTTTTAAAGACGTTAAGCAATTTAAACAATATACGTCATTATGTCTATTACACAATACATACAACTATTTATGCTGTTCCAGAAACTGACAAAGATACATTTTGTATGTTTGGTTGTAAAGTATTTCCTTAGTTTTTTGCTCCATTAAAACTTATCAATGCCAGGAATGGCATCAACTCTTCTAAAGTTTTTTTTCATCAGTATAAAATATACTTGATGCAAAAACTGTTTCTTGTGAATTATAGCCATTTCTCATAATTAAATACTGAGACGCATCATAAAAATTTATAAGGAAATTAATAATTAATCCCTCCGTTTTTTAACTAAATAAGTCTACCTTAGCGAAGAAAAAGTAAAACGAAATTTAGTTTATAAACTGTAAGATAATTAATTTTACCCTTTTTTTTCCCCTAAAAAGGCATTTCCTAATTTGTTTCAGAAGCTTAAAAAAATCAATTTGACGTGCATCGAAAATTTTCATCATGCAATTTGAATGACAAACATAATTTTTAGTGCTTTCCAATAATTAAAATTGATGGTTTCTAGAATGGCGTAAAATTACAGCAGCGTTATGAGAGTTTGCCAAACATTTACTTGAAGGACAAGTTTGATGAGAAATCATATAACACTGCATGCTGCAGATAAATTAGAAATGGAAGTTAATTTTAGAAATAGTCAAGTGAAGTATTTGTATTCGGAGGTAATTAATTAAAAACGTTTCCTCATTTACGGAAAACTGATTTGCAATCAAACTAACAAGTTTAAATTCTCCGAAATACAAGAAAGCATTATTTTTTTACTTCTTTGGCTGATTGGAAAGTTTTGTTCTATGTTATCAAGCAACAACCAATTAATTTTTAGTATAAAAGTGCACAATAATGTTAATTGCTGTTTATTACATTTAAAAGAAAAACCACAAAGTATCATTTGGGGCATCAGGAAGGGAGGGGGGTGGGTAAATTGGCCCCTTGGAGCTTAAAAACGTAATGTAATTATGCATTTTACTTGTGTTGTAATGCTTTTAATTTTAGTGGGATGCCATATAAAATGCATTAAGCTCATACGCTTTGACACCTCCCCGCCACGTCTCAGAAATTTTTTGAAAAGAGCGGACCTGTAGAAAGTGTTTTCTAACTTCTATGTTTAAAAATCAGTTGAATATACACTGGCGGGAAAAAAATTCCAACACCAAGAAAAAATTTCTGTAGAGTAATGAAATTCGGGTAATGCAATTGTCTAGTTAACATGTTTAATTGATTAAATGTACAAGATCACTGGCTAATTTAAGCTCAAGAAAATGCTGTGCAAATGTGAAATTATGTTAATTTAGTAGAGGGTGTAACCTCCAGAATTTTGAAGGTAAGCCTGCAAGCGTGCATGCATTATGTCATACAGGTGCCGAATGTCACTTTGTAGTATGGAGTTCCATGCTTGTTGCACTTGTTGTGTCAATACTAGGACCGTCATTGCTGACTGTGGATGATGCTCGAGGTACCGTACCATGATATCCCATACGTTATCAATTGGAGACATACCTGGTGATTTTGCTGGTCATGGTAACATGTCAGCACTCTGTAGAGTACATTGCGTTACAGCAGCGATGTGAGGGCGAGCGTTATCCTGTTGGAAAACGCCCCCTTGAATGCTACTCATGAAGGGCTGTACTACTGGTTAAATTACCAGACTGACGACAAATTTTCAGTCAGTAAGTTTGGGATAATCACAAGAATGCCCCTGCTGTCGTAGGAAATTGCTCCAGAGGCCATAACTCCAGGTGTGGGTCTCGTGTGTCTAGGCAGTAGACCGCTTGGATGCAGGCTGCCCCCTGGCTTCCTACTGACCAATATACAGCCACCACTGGTACTAAGGCAGAATCGGTTTTCATCAAAAATTACAACAGATCTCCACTCCGACATCCAGTGAACTCTGTCGTGGCACCACTGCTGTCGCAAAAGGCAATGGTTTGCAGTCAATGGAATACCGGCTGCAGGCTGCCTGGCTCGGAGCTGTCCTTGAAGTAAACAGTTTCTTACCGTTCCTTGGGTCACGACGGTACCAACTGCAGCTCGAATTTCAACCGCAGATGCAGTACGATGCGCCACAGCCGTACGCAAAATTCGACGATCTTCCTTCTCAGTCGTGCCACGTGGCAGCTCGGAACTCGATCTTCTTGAGGTAGTACCATCCCTTCCCCATAGCTTCCAATCATCATGCATGGTGGAAACATTCGCACCCAAGTCTTTCTGCAATATCGCGAAATGAAAATCCACCTTCTCGTAGCCAAATTGTACGACCTCGTTTAAACTCGGTGAGCTGTTGATAATGGCTTTCTTCGTCTTCTTAAAGGCATTCCTAGCTAACATGAACGCAATTCGTCAAATTTCACGGAAAAATAATACACACGAGCTTCACAACACGCTTTTAAAACAAGCCTTATTTGCATGTTCTGAGTGACGCCAGCTGCGCCACACTTATGCGCGGAACGCGAAATTTCAATCGATGTCATCTTTCAGTCGTATAAACACGCCTACCAAATTTCGTTTATCTAACACAAGTCTTTCTTGGTGTTGGGATTTTTTTTCCCGCCAGTGTATAACTGTATGATGAATATTCGTAATTTGGTTACGCATGACGATTCGCAGCAACTCAGATTGGAATCAATTTATGTTCCAGACTTGTCAGAAATGTCTGTTCGCAAAATGGTCTGCAGTATTAGTTCTCTCCATTCCAAATATTTTAATTCAAAACAACCGGTCACCTTGTCTTGCGGTCAGGGAAGTCTGACCAGGATGGAGTGCCCCCGGGTTCGAATCCCGGCTCGGGCATGGATGTACTTTCTTTCTCCCGCCCCTGTCATTTCTTTGCGTGAATGTGTTGTTGTGCTGTGAAAGGTTGCCTCCCGATAAACGGGTCCCTATGGCAAGCGTGTACAGTGAAAGTCGGCCTTCTTACCACAGCATAGTGTAGTTGGAAAAATGAAGCAGCGCACCCAGAAATTGCCAGCCTAGCTGGTCCAAGACAACAACAACAAATTCAAAATAAGTACCCGGAACTTTTTGCGTATAGAGAACTAGCTGCGTGGCCCGGCTTTGCACGGCCTAACTTAAAAATAAAAATTATGTCAAGTGACACGTGTCTAAAGAAGTCCCGATTGATTTCTAACAAACTTTCCCCACACGCAGAAAAGCTGAAAAAACATGACTTTTTGAATCGATTTGAGCCTTGAACATTTAATACGAAATGTGGAAATGATATTAGCAATTCCAAGTATGTGCCAGAGAGTTGAGTTGATACACTAAATATTCGATTGGATTGATGAAAGCCTTCGAAAATGGAGTTTTAAATTGAAATTACAAAGACAGAATCAGGTCTAAAATTGAAATAAAAAAATAACTACACATCGGATTTTGTTGAAACAGGGGCCCTACTCTCATTGTATCGTCAATATAATCGATACCGAGAATACGGGTTTTTTGTGCCCCGTGACGTCACATCTCATGAGACACGAATAATCGCTAATCTCAAAGCCACTTCTAATTTAAGGTATCTAGAATCGCGCCGAGAAGTTTACGACAGGGTAAGAAGACGTGAGATGCCTTCCTCGGCAGTGAGAAGCTGTTTGTTTATTCCATTTTTTCACAACGCGGAGTGTGCCATAATGTTTATAAGTTCTGAAAATGTGGTTTAGTATGTTTTTACATTGAGAGTCAAGATTTTTTCTTTATTTTAAGTTTGAATTTGGGAGAGGCAGCCATTTATCGGCAGTAATTGGAACTCTGCAACTTTGCCGATTATCTATAATTATCTTATTTTACTGAGAAATTGGCCAAAATTTTGCAAATTGAAATTACTTTAAGGTATGCCCAAAACTTGAATTTATATATTTACTTAACCAGGGTGTCGATCTAACCCAAGGGGGAGGGATACATTTCCTTTAATAAAATGAGCTCTTTACTCAAATTCTATTTTCTACCAGGGGAGGGGGGGGGAGCATTTCGTTTTTATCGTATCTTATTTAAGTTTAATTTTACCTCACAGAATAATTGAATCATCGTTTTTCAAGTCTTAAAATGATAGTAAAAGCATAAAACATGAATTTGTTTATTTCAATTCTCAAACATAAAGTGTTTTAAATACATTTTGGAAAAAAGATCCGCAGACATGTGATTTAGGATCTCCATTTTTCTCTTATGCATTGCCCCAAAAATAGGGACTTGTACTTAATATTTAGAGAGCGAATTTATATCTCTTATTGGCGAAAAGGCCAAAATATCGCGAAAAGCAGAATTGAGTCTATCAAAATCATTGCAAAAAGCGCAGCACATGCAGTAATTTTTACCCCTCTCAAACAACAAATGTTTTAAATACACGTTTTGAAAAAGTGATACCTAGACAAAGGGCACGACTTTGTAGGATATTAAGCACGAGCTTTATGTGCTGCCCCCCCCCCCCCCCCAAATAAAAACAATATAATGAAATAGTAAAATATTTTGGATTTCAAGTTTTCGAAAGAGTATTTTTTAATTTATTTTTTATCTTGTCATAGTGCGATATGAAATTTCTCCATTTTAAAAACTTTAGAGATATTTAAGGCCTTTTTTTGCCCTGCCCAGACATGTGATTTTTCTTTACTTAGCATTTAAAGACTGTAAAAACAACTATTATTGCGAAAACAAAACTGAGTAACGCAAAAAGGGGACTTTTACTTAAAGCCTGAATTTAAAACTGTTATTGCGATAAAGTCAAAATATTGCTGAAAACAAAGTCGTGAAGTTAAATGATTTAATTTAACAAATATTTTTAAATAGTAGTATTATTTTTTTAAAGTATTTATAAATTTTTTCATGTTTAGTCGAAGCATTTGATACATTGAAATGAATTCGTATAATGTATTTCAACACCTTACTTCGCTTACGATTGTATGCTCGTATGTGTTGAAAACATGTACTAATTGCGATTTAAAATTCTAATATTTTTAAATTCCTGAAACGCAACACCTTAATCTGCCCGAATGCTTTTAATATTTGGCTCTCGAATCTTTTTGCCATCTATTGCGGAGGCTAAACTAAACCAGAAAGTTAAAGCAAAATGCACGCACGAATGTTGATGTAACGCGAGTGAGATATACTAAAAATACTGTCATTTGATTGGTCAATCGTTTTTCCTTCTCGATACGCGGTAGAAGGAGAGAAAATTCTCGCTTGGGCACATTAGGGCTTTCAGATTAGTACAAAATTTGACAAGCGAGTACTTTTTCGGCTATTCTTGCTTGTCGTGAGGGAGTAATAGACGTCACTGGAAGTTCCAGGAAGTTTCAGAGTAGGGCCCCTGGTCTCTAAACCTTCCCAGTACCAAAAAGGAACAAACGGTGAAAATTTCAGCCAAATCTCCCGGGTAGTTTCTGAGATCTTAGGGAACACACACACACACACACACATTTACCAACATTCATTTTTATGTATATAGATTATCAGTTATGTATAATATATGTATATATAATTGCATATATTGTACATAATTGATAAACTGCACAAGTTTTGCTCTATTGAGATGAATAATTATTACTTTTTTGCAGTGTGTGATTATTTTAATCTATGATAGATTCAACTGTATTTGTTTGCTTTGAGCAATGACTGTTGCTTCTTGATTTCTCTTAAGCGTCGGACGACTTCTCGGTTCGTTTTTCAACTGGACCCGCAGCCTTTGCAGCACCACTGTTCTTGCATGTAGGGCAGGTCATCCTGTAGTCCTCGGCCTCCACTGCTCGAGGTGGTGGCGTTCATGTGCAACACACATGCACACATACATATACGTTTTTCCCCACATACGCATGCACATACACACACGCCTATATACACGTATGCATACACATACACACACGCATACACATACATAAACACACTCGCGCACACACACGCATGCCTACGCAAGCATACGCCAACACACACACACGCCTACACATGCACACACAAACCCTTGCATGTCTACACAAGCATACGCCTACACACGCGCACACTTGCTCATAAGCACACTTACACGCGAATAATCACACCCATGCACACGTATGCTTACACACAAATAAACATACACACTTACACATAAGCACACGCGCACAAGTACATACCCGCACGCACACACACACTATCACAAATTCGTCATTGCAAAAAACATAATTTAGATTCAAGATGTCAGAATTTAAATTATTATTTTTCTATTTTTACATATTTTATTATCATTTTTTAAAAAGGTGAATATTTGATGCATATTACAATTTCCATGAAACTACTCAAAACAATGCAAAAACCGTAGAACTCTAAATAATTTCCTGTTTTTAGTCGTCGTGTACTCCTCTATTTTCCTAGCAAATCATCTGCTCTACTTTCGGAGAGGTAGAAAAATCACTCGTCGATAACGAACCAGCGACAGCCTATCTAAATCAATAGCTGATTTATAAGACAAACATCCTGGAGGTAATCTGGGATTAAAGAAAGAGATCTTTATGGCCTTTGCATGGAGAGATGGGATTTGGATGCGGTCGATACGTGTTATTTCTCGATGTAAGAGACATTTTCAGCCTCATGTAATTCGCTTGAAGTCAATTTCATATCGCTTAATCATAGAGAGGAGGATCAACTAAAAACCGAATTTTTAGGCAGCCACAGCTCACGCAGCGGAAAAATGAAAAAGAAATGGCGATTTTAAAAATCGGGTATCCCTCTCCCCTCCGCTCTAGTATTTGAAAATTTTATGAAAATTGCACACCCCTTTAACTTCTTTAAAAAAAAAAAAAAAAAGAAGTTCCATCCAGAACGAAACAAGCCGCCTTCCCGTGTACCAGTAGTTCAAAATTCACCAAAAAATATTTTAAATCAAAACTTCAAGTACGGGAATGACGGTCCTAGCCGAGTTATTTTGAAAAAAAAGTTCGAATTAGGCTGTTGATTCACAAGTTAATAGGGGAGCGGAAAGACAGACTGAATGGCAGATAGACAGATCGACACACAGTCAGATTGACCGACAGATACACTAATTCCAAATATTAAAACCCTACTTTCCAATTTTTAGTTTTTCGATATTTATTTTAATTTTTCTTATTCCTTTTTTGACTTTTGTTTTACTTAGCAATATTTTAAAGATGCATCAACACTCTTTGTTGTTTTTTTAAAGTCTTTCTTTTACTTTAACGGGAAAGTAGGCTAGAAAAAGAGCAGTTGCGGGATTTGACGATACAAGTCCGCGCACTTAGGTTATATTAAAATATTATTTACGTTTATTCCTACAGATATGTATTTGTTCTATGCAATTTAAATGTTTGACAGTTACAATGAAATTTATTTATTTTTACTTTTTTACGCAGTAGTTTATTATTGTTATTATTAGAGATGGAACGAAGCTTCGGCCGGGCCGAAGCTTCGGCCAATTTGCCCAAATTGCCGAAGCTTCGGTCTGGCCGAAGCATAAGTTGTGATTCGGCCGCTTCGGCCCGAAATTTATGCAGCAAATGAAAGACAAGTAAAAAAGAATGCATGATAAGGTAAGTGCTCCAGTAGTCGGCCAATCTCCAGTAGTCGGTCACAATGACATAAAACTCCTCATAAATAGTAGTACATTTTTAATTCAAAATCAGATGTGACGCATTCACACATTCATGTACTTATCCTCAATCATCAATCAGTGGCAGTTAAGTTTCGGGTACTTTTTCTTGAATTAGTAATGAGTCATTTCATTTTGAATGGTGAGCCCGTCATCCAAGATTGCGATTCTGCTTATTTTTCAGGTAAGATGATTCTGTGGCCGACTACTGGAACATTTACTAGTGTTGACAACAGGTTGGATTTTAACATTTTTTTTTTCTGAAACAAGTAGATGATTCACTATCAGAAATGTTCATCCTTGTAAAGTTTTACCTTGTTTTTGTTACTGTATTGATAGCTGAAAGTTCTAGGTTAGCCAAGATCAACAAAAGATCTCTTAAATAGCCGACTACTGGTGCTTTTACAGTACTATTTTTTTGATTTCACCAAAAACTGAAGCTATTTTCATTAAGAATATTAAGATAAATATATAACACAGCGTAAATAGTAGTAG